>QJNV01000270.1:0-89154 GCA_004155935.1 Monosporascus sp. GIB2 | reverse complement strand
GGGGCCGGGGAGGGAACATACTTGTATTGTGATACATTTGCGAACATTGCGGGATTTCAAATTGGGCTTTGTTCGAGATTGGGGGAAATGGGGATTACTGCCGGGCATGGCGATGGCCGCTTTCGAGTAGGAACCATGAGTTCGAGGTTTTATTCCTGCTAGTCGGTTTATTGGTTAACAGTGCAGTGGAGGACTTGTGGGAAAGATGGTATACGGCGTGTTGTACGGATTGTTTGATGCGAAAATAAGATGGTTTAGATGGCCTGGTTGGTCCTTTTCGCTTATAGCTTTATTAAGGTAAAGCAGCTGTTAACGTATTAAACAAGATCCCTAGGCTTTATCGTTTATGAAAATACGCTTTATTTTAAAATAATAACCGCGGGGTAAAGTCTAAAAAAAGGAGCGAAAGGGACTAAATAAAGGTTGCTACTTCCTACGGTAATATATTTATAAGTACTCCAAGGACCTTAATTCCAAAACGGTAACTACTTATAAATTTAAAAAAAGTTATTACATAAGCACCCTAACGTAAACTTAATTTAAAACCCGTTAATTTTACTTAAATAACGTTATATAGCGGAATCGTCGTTATCCTATTAATTTCGGTCGGCTTTATCCGATAAACCTTTCATTTATTATAATCGCGTAATACAATAAAAAACCGGTCGCGATTATATTTACGCATCGTTTATAAAATCGATAAAAATAAAGTCACAGCACGAACTTAGTACCCTTTTAAATTTTTAACATTTCGGCCTTAAACGGGATCGCCTTTTTAATAATAACCCAGTTACCGCCAAACTTATTATCTTAGACGCCTTTCGCGTATTTTCGGTAAAGGTAAATTTCAAGCATTTTCTTAATTAATTCCTTATTTATTACGTTAATATAGCCTTATATAACATATATTAACCCCCGATTATTATTATACCCCATATCTCGTTTATAACCGCAACGTTTCATAATAATACCGTCCGGTCATGCGAAAATTACATACCCGATTATACCGTATTTAAAGGTTACATCGACGTAAATCCTTACCTTTTAAACGATTACCGCGTAAGTTTTTTCGTAAGTAATATTAAACTGTTTAATCCGGAAGGGGCAAAAAACCCCGTCGACCATATAATCTTTTTCGGCTAGTTAACTTTGAGCCAGTTATTATGGTATTACGTTTCCTGCAAAATATCCTTAGGTTTTTATATATCGGATTACGAACTTATTTTTATAAAGTTTATCGTCGGTCGCGATAATAATATTACGGCATTTAGTAATACAATAACCAAAATCGAATTTAAATTAAGCAATCCCGCCTTAATATTATTATTTAAAACTTAACCTTTATTTAATAAACGTAAATATATAAATTTTTCGATAATTATCTTAATTATATTACTTAACGATCGTTATAAATAAAAACGTAATACCGTCCTTACCAAGTCCGCGGATAATAGTAAATCGCCGATTTCGTTACTTACGTTATTTAGCGATACTTTAAAGCAGCCTAATTATTAATTAATAAGTTCCTTTTTACCCCGACAAACCCGGTAATTCAAAAAAACTAATCTCCGAATTTCCGAATCTTAATTTAAGCACTTAAAATATTTAAGCTTTTTTTATATACCGTCTTTTCCCGCCGAGATTAATACCGAATTTTTTAAAAATTTAGCATTTGCTGGGGGTGGTTTTACGGTCCGCTTATATTCGTTTTTATTCCAAAAACGAAATTATTTACCTTTCGTTTTTTTAATTTTATTTCGTTAATTTAATTTATAAATGTTAAGGGTAATAAAAATATCTTAATTACGTTTATTAGCGTTCGGAAATATTTAATAAGCGAATAACGTATATCCGATTTAAAGCGAAATCGAAAAAATAATTTTTATTATTCGAATAATTATCGGGAATGGAATCGACGGATTTTACTAAATAACTTTGAACGTGTTCCTTAAATTTTGATATTTTTTTAAGCTTATTATTAATGTATTTTGTTTATTTCCGTATTTTGGTCAGTATTAAAAAACTTTTTTTCTTTTTAAAACGAACGCGAATATTATTTCCGTACGAGTTAATTCGGGTTTTAAGGGTAATTCCGTAATAAAAAAAAAGTCATTATTATTATTAAGAGAAAATAATTATTACGTTTTAATTTAAAGATATATAAGATAAGTTTTTATTAGGTAATATGCGTTTTTTTACGTTTATTTTTCTCTCTTTTCTTTTTCCGCTTTATATTTTTCTTTTTTATGTTATTTTTTTCGTTTTTTTTGCCTAATAAATTTTACGAAGTTACGTTTATTATATAAAAAAAATACGTTAATTAAGTATTACTTGTCGCAAACTAAGGTTGTAAAAGAATAAATATGTTTCGAAAAATTTAAGAATAAAATAAATATATATTTTATGGAAAGAATTTTATTTAATATTAGTTTATAGCTATATTTAACTTATTTTTTAACCTTTCGTTATTCGAGATTATATTAAGTTTTAGTCTTAATCCGTTTTTTATAATTTTTTTTTTCTTTTAACCGTAATATTAAACTTTTTAGTTATTATCGTTATAAAATATGCAAAAAATACGGCGTTTTCCTTTTTCGATAACGTTTTAATAAGTACGTAATTTTTAATCGGTAATGGTTTTTTAAAGCGTTTCGTTTATTTTTTTACCTTTAAACGTTTCGCCGTTATAAGATATGTTTTTATTCGCGCCATAGGAAATTAAAATAAGCGATTTTTTTTAGAAATTTCTTTTTTAATTTTTTTTATTATTTTTTGCGGCCGGTTTTACGAAATGTATTGGGACGTTATCAGTTACCGGATATGGCGTAAAGTTAGCGAATATATTTATAACCGTAATATTTTTATTTCCGTTTATAATTAAACGTTTATAAATTCGTATATTAATATAACCGTCGTTAAACGATTTCGTTTATTTGTTACCGTTAGCGTTAGGGGATCCGTTAATAATATTTATTTGTGTTATTAGATTAAAAAATAACGTTTACCTTATGCGAAAACCGATAATTATACGAAAAAGTAAATTTTGGTTACCGGAATTTTGGTTATCGGTTTTAGTAAGATATTTTTTAAGGATTTTATATTAATTCGGTAAAAAAAACCACGATAAACGAAACTCGCGTTAATTAAAACGATACATTCGAGCGATAACGTAAATTTTTACGTAATATTTATTACGCGCGTTTTAGTATATTTTTATTAATAAATAACCGAAATTAATTCGTTTATAAAAACGCGCGTTTTACCGGATTAAGTTAAAAACTAATTATAATTAGCTTTTTATTTAATTTTCTTTCGCGGATTTTTTATTAATTCGTTTTTAATAATAAAATTATTTTATAAATTTCGTTTAACGCCATAATACGTTTATATTTATACCGTTTTTCGAAGAAAATAAAAAATAAATCGAAAATAACGTATAAATTTTGTCGAAGTTAATAAAAAAGTTGCTTAAATCGACGATAATTAACGAATTTAATTCGAAGATATAAATATTTCCCGGAGATAATACTGGTCGGGTTAATTTCGTTATTAGCGAGGGCATAATAAAATTATTTAATAACTAAAGACGAAAATTTAAAAACGTTTTTTATCTCTTTATTTATATCGTATTAGTAAAATTTTTACGGAATTTCGTATAAGTAAAAAGCGATTTTTTTATAATTATTTCGCGGACGATATTTATTACGATTTTTATATATAACGAAATATGGTCGGTTACAAAATTAACGGCCATAAGTTTTAAAATTTTCAAAATATTTAATTAATATTTATTAAAATATAAAAATAAAACTTTTAATTACGAACCGCCGGGTATTAAACCTAAGAAATTATTATATAAACCTTTTATCGTTTAAATATTAAATAACGATGCGAAAACAGTTATTAGGATATTCGAAAAATATAAGTAAACCGTTTTATAAGTTTAAGTCGTATTATAATTTAAGTAATTATTGTAATATATAATTATGTTAATTAAAAAGTAAGCAAACGCGCCGGTATTATTATTAATAACGAAAATATTTTTGAAAAAATAATAAAACATATAATTTTTTTATTTTTTAAAATCCGTAAATAAAAACGTATTAAAAAATATTAATATTACTTATAACGAAATCGTTCTTCTAAAAAGTTATAGCGTTATCAATATTTACGCGGGAACTAATTAATTCGTATTGAAAAATTAATCCCGAAATTTATTTACTTAACCGTAACGTTAAATATATAAAGTTATTAGTTATTACTATATATATCGGGGTATTATTAAAGTTTTAACTTAATTTTTAATTAAAAAATTTAAGATTTTATTATTTATCCGTAATATCGCCGTTTATAAAAATGAATAACTTAAAATATATTAATATTCGGAAACTTAAAATAATATTAAAAAATACCGTAAATTTTTCGTTTTCGCTTATATTAATAAATAAACGCGAAATAATCCAGAAACTTTTAGCGAATAATTTTTAATTACCGAAAGATACCTTAAAGGTTATTAACGATTTTTTGGTAATTTTTATATTTAATATATTAAGTATTACGTTATATATAAAACATAATTTAATATTAAAATTAATATTAAACCGGAATTGTAAAATTATTAAATTAATTAATTAATAGTATTTTATTATTATAATTATATAAACGAATATATAAAAGTTAAACGTTTTTGTAAAAATTAATAACGTACCACAACACCGAACGCAACATACCACCGAGCGCAACGCTTTTTCAGTCATTTCAACAACTTATCTTCAATCCCCCATTTCTCAACAACCACAATATGAAACGCCTTGCAAAAAAAGCGAGAATGAACCTAGTTATTCAGGCTAGAAAACGAAACACGAAATTTAGTTACAAAAAGCTTGGTTTTATCTATAAAATCTTACCTTTTACCTTAGCATACCGTTTTACCAGTAAACGCGCCCGAACCGATATTATGCCCAATTCGCAGAAATTAACGTTAACCGAAAAAAAATCGATTATCGACCAAATCCTTAACCTAAATACGCGAGCGTTTCCTATCCGGCGTTAGCATGTTAAAAATATGGCCAATTTATTACTTACTTAACGCGTCATAAAATACGTCGGAATTAATTAAGCGGCGAGATTTATTAAACGGTAAAAAAAAACTTTAAACGCGTTTAAATCAGAATATCGATTATTACGGATATTATGCGAAAATCCAGAAATATTTCGCAAATGGTTTAAGTTTATTCGGGTTATTATCGCAAAATACGGTATTATAAAAAAGGATATTTATAATTTCGACGAAATCGGATTTTTGATAAGGTTTTTTATGGTAATAGGTATGGTAATTACCAATATCGAAAAACGTAAAAACCCTAAATAAGCCTAGTAAGAGAATAAAAAATAAGTTATAATTATTTAAGTTGTTAATTTTTAAGGTTAGGCTATACCGTTATTTATTATTATAGCAGGGAAAAATTATTTTAAGAATTAGTTCCGTAATAACCTATTGCCAGCAGCCGATTAGAAAATCGCATTAAGTAATAATAGTTAGCATTAAGTAATAATAGTTAGATAACGAACGAATTAGGTTTAAAATGGATTTAACATTTCGATTAACATATTCAAACGCGTACGAAAAAATTAGAACATCTCCTTATTTTCGAGGGTTACGAAAATCACCATTCGATAAAATTCGAAAATTATTACGCTAATTACGATATTATTACATTATGTATGCCCGCGCATTTTTCGCATAAATTTTAACTTTTTAACGTATTTTACTTTTTTTCTTTAAAACGCGCTTATTCGTTATATATTAAAGGTTTAATGTAACGCTATTATACCCATATCGCCAAAGAAAATTTCCTTACCGGCTTTTACGACGCGTTTAAAGCTGCCATAACGTCCGATAACATTAAATCCGGATTCGCCGTAACTAATCTCGTTTTATTCGATTTTAATACCGTTTTTTCCGAGCTTTTAATTTTTCCAATTATACTTATACCGACCGTCTCCCCGTTAACCTCCGCCGGTTTTATTTCCCCGCCCGCGAAAACCCTTAAAAATATTAAAAAAACGACAAAATAAGGACGTTATTTGTAAAAAAAAAAATTAAAAATTACCAAAGTAACTTGCCGACAAAAATTGTTAAATCGGTTAATTTTTTAATCAAAAATCAACTGGTATTTTAGCATAAAGTTACCCTTTTTAAATAGGAAGCCGCCTAATTGCGCGAAACTAACCATATCTTAAGCAAACGTCGAAAAATTAAAAATAAACGTTTCCAAAAAAAAAAAGGATACTTATTATATAAAAGACATAAGCTTTCCTAGCCGAAAAGGAAGGGGGTGGTAGAAAAATGCAGCTAATAGCGGCTAAAAGTAATCGTCGTAAAAAGGTTAAAACGAAAAAACGGAAATATGGCGTCTGCGGCAAACCCGGATATAATGCGCCGATTTGTAATAAAGCTGTAAATACGTTTAACGAAGAAGAATCCGATTAATTTAAATTAATGCGATATGTTATTGTTAAATTATTTAATTTTGTTGCTGCGGAGTGCCAAAAAGCGTTGCGCTCGGTAGTGTGTTGCGTTCGGTGGTGTAGTACGTTATAAGATAATTAAGTTTTAAATATCGTTATATATTATAATACGTCGTTAATTGTGGAATTTTACCGTTATTAACAAATACATTATATCGGTTAAACGTTATAATTTGCGTTTTTTTTCCCTTTTATATTATTACGAAAAAAAAATAATAATAAATATTTATAACTAAAAAAAGTTAAAGGTAATCGTCGTCAAAAAATTTAGGCGAAAAACCGAAAATATAGTAATTACGGTAAGTCCGGATATAAAACGCGTATTTATTAAAAAATTATAAAAACGTTTAACTTACTTTATTAAAAAATAATTTCTTATTTAAAAAAAATTATTAATTATTTTTTACTTAACATTTCGATATTATTAATTGCAAAAATAAATTTTAATTATAAATATAACGATTTTTATAAATTTATTACAAATAAAATACGAAAATATTAATAAGCCGATAAGTAAAATTAAAATATATTACTTTTTTTATATTTTCGAACCGTATTCTGTAACGATTATTTTTACCCGTAAAATAATAATATTAAAAAAATAGAAAAGTTTTCCTTTAATTTTCATTATATGTTACTTATATTACGTTATTAATATTAAATAATATTACAAAGTACGGATTAATTAAAGCTTTATCAATTCCGAACGGAATTTTAATTTATCGATATCGCGAAATCGAAAAAAAAAGGCGGGGTACTAATTAATTTTCCGTAAAAAATAACCGTCCGTATATACAATAAACCACCTAAGTAATGGAAAAACATAATACCATAAATATTTATAATGTTTATTTTTAAATTATTTTAAGATAATTTAATAAAAATATTAAAATAAAATATAATTAATATTAACGTATTAATAATTATAATATTTATTAACGCTTATAATCGATATAAATATTATTAAGGATAAAAATAAACGTATAAATTATAAACTGGAAATAGATAAATTTAAAATTCCTGTCGGCAGTTAGTGCTTTAAGGTGCTCCCGGCTGGTGGGTCAGGCTGCAGGATGCAGCCTGGGATACCCTTTATCTGGAAGAAGCTTTTTGAGCATGGATTTGGATATGTAATGGAAGTTTGGCTTAAACGTTTGTAGTTTAAAGTAACATTAATACACAATTTACGCCAGGTTACTGCATTTGATTATTGTGACTGCTGATATGGTAATATCTTTTAGTTATTGATTAGCATTTAGCACGTTAAACGAAGTAGTTATTTGCAGAATTAAGTTAACGGAAAAAGCGCGAGGTTTCAAAAGAAATCGCTTAGTTAACAGAAAGTTTGGCAGTTAACGATAGCGAGCGAGTAATTGATTTCCGGGCAGCTCCCTGCTAAGCAAAGCGGCCCATTAGAACCCCCATTCCCCTTTTCCCAGCAGGGACCTTCCTAAAATGGGAGCGTTCCCTAGGACGAAGAATACTATAGTAAGGAAAAGGAGGGAGCCATATTAAATGTGGCGGCAGGGAAGAAATTTGCTTTCGGGGCGTTTTTAGAAGGTATCCCATTAACTTAATTACCTTAATAGTTAAGGAATAAGCGATATAAAACGCTTATCCAAAGATAGTAAAACGCTGATAACTTGAACAAGCTTTATACCTCCCTGGGTACCAATATAAGCGGTATCAGACGCGACGTTAGGGTACGAAAGGATAGGTATTAGCAGGTTGAAAATAAGGTTAGGAAGCTGAAGCTTTAAAACCAAAAGACCGGTGATATAATGGACCGGCTCGAAAATGCGATAATTTAGTTATTGGATACGTTCAAACGTTAGAAAACGCGGAGCTTTAAAAATTTGCGCAGTATTAGTATGTAATCGAAGGCGTTAGAAAGCGCGCCATTACCTAAGGTTAAGGTAAGTAGCTTTAAGGAAGTACCTATCGCCCTGGAAAACGATGTGGAGGAGATTAACTTATTGAGAAAAGGCGAAACGAAGCTTAGGAGGTGGTCCATAGAGAAGCCTGACCCCCTGGACCCCCCGAAAAGACAGAAGAGTAAGCCACCCAAGGGAAAGGGAGTGGCACGTAGTGACCCTGATGATTTAGACAGTTCCTTCTCGGATTCGTTTAGGGGTCCCCTAAAGAAGAAAAAAGACCGCCACAGCTCCCCCAGCAGTAGCTCCAGCAGCTTAGATAGCTTTAGCGAGTTAGGCCTTGGCCTAAAGGACTTCAAGAAGTTTAGTGATGAAAATAACAAGCTGTGCTGGAAACGTTTTGATTTTTCCCTGGATAAGGAGAATTATTTGGTAAGTTGGGTTAACTGGAAACTTTGGAATAACGCCTTAAGTTTTGCAATAAAAGAGATTGATTACGTAGACGGGATGAAACTAGGTTAGTTGGACCAGTTACGTTTAGCGAAGGCTATTACCAAAACCTGTAAAATGGCGCCTTTGGAATTAATTATAGGTATTAAAAAGGGCACGAAAATGCTAAGGACGTTCCGGAGAACTTACGTAGCGATAGGGAAGTCCCGGTAAAGGTCCTTTTGGAAGGAGCTTAATAAAATTACCTACGACGAAAAAAACCCGGTATAATTTACCATTAAGTTTTAAAAGTTTTTATGGGAGGTGAAAGGTTGCGGTATACGATTTGGAACAAAGAAATAGATTACCATATTCCTTACTGCTGTAAAGGATTGCGCTGGCAATTGGTGCAACATCATTTAGTTAATGCTGCGGCAGACGGATTATTCCTTCTAGCAAATTGATCGACGATTTTAGTAGCGAATTCCATAACCGATTTAACAAAAAAAAGAATAACGGACGGTCCGTTAACGCCCGAAAGGGTAAAGGCAATAACACCCGAAATGGCAAGCCCGTATGGAACAAGGATGGGCAGCCACTTTGTTTTAACTGTGGCAAGTATGGGCATATGGCGAAGGACTGCCCTAAGCTATAGAAGGAAAAGAAGGGCAAGAAAGGAAAGCAAGGTAGCTAGCGTTAAGGCAATAACAGTGGTAACAGCAATTAAAATAACCGAAGTAATAATTTTCGCAATACCCGTGGCGGCGGTTAAAGCGAGGAATAGTTTATCCTTAAAGGCCTGAAAGACCTGTACCGATTAAACGGAAAGACTTTTAGCGCCCATATTAACGATTAGCAGCTTTAGGACCTTATGCGGTAATATGACGAAATGATTTAAAAGGCTGACTTTACCGTAACTTTAGTGTTCGAAAACGTTAAAGTAGTTGAAATAACTAAAACTGTAGCAATTAATTATACTAGTTGCATAAAAACTAACAACCTTAAGCGCCTTAAGCTACAAATAATTAATAGCCTTAAGTTATAAGCGATTTAGAGCTTTAAGTTGTAAGGAACCAATTATCCTAAGTTACGGCTACAAGAGATTGAAAATATTAAACTTTAGGCGATTAAACGCCCTGAAGTTATAGAGGCCGATTACGTTAAGTTATAGGTGATTAAGCGTACTGAGCTATAAGTGGTTAATTATTTTAAAGCAACTAAGGCGATAATTGTGGGTAATGTCATGCTTTTATATATGTACTTATTTACGGAAAACGATAGAAACAAATTATTTTGGGATTTAGGAGTAAACGTTAATATTATTAACAATATCGACGACTTTGAGAAAAATTCGATATTGGATATTAGGTCCAAGGGAATTTACATTATGATAAGCGGAGGACCTGTAATTACCATTTTTATTAGTATTGTAAAATAACTTTTAAAAGGCCCTTATGGAGAAAATAATGAAGCTATAGTAAAGTATACGTTATATATTAACGATTTCCCGTTGAAGGTGTTTTCCGGAAAAATATTTTACAGAAAAGGAAGTTACCTAAATAGAAATATTTTAGTTAGCCTTAATGGAAACCAATTAATAACCATTAACGTTTCCCGCAAAAGATTTTTTTTATGGCTTTATGGGAAGCCAGAACTTACTGTTAGGGGCCTAAAATCCCTGGATAATCATTAATAGGGATATAGGCTGGGGGGGCATTCGGTGAGAAAGATAACGGTGCCAGCGACCTAAAGGTAACCTTTTTGGGAGTACTTAGGGACGGTAAGGTTTTTATAACAAACGAAGTTATGAAGAAAATCATTTTTTGGCACCGCCGCCTTTGTTATCCCAGTATTAAACGATTAATTTGGATTATTAAAAAGTTTACGGGGATAAACCTAAATCCTAACGATGTAAAATCGTTACCTTATACAGCGTATAACGAAGGAAAAATATGGAAAATACCGTCCATTAACCCCTAGAAAAAAGCAACTTACGTAAGGAAAATTATTTGGTACGACATAAAAGCCGTTAAACTTATTAGCATCGAAAATAACGGTTATTTCGAGCTTATTATAAACAACTTGTCGCGTTATAAAAAATATTACTTATTTAAAACCAAGGATAAGGTTTAGGAAAATTTATATACGTATATTACGCGGATAATTAAGCATTTAAAAACGTTGCCTTTAGATACGAAAGATAAGAAACGAATGATGCAAATCTTACGCCTTAACGGCGGTAAAAAGTTTGGCGTAATAAAAATCGAAAACTTTTGCGTAGTGAAGGGTATTAAACTGGTAATTTCCAACGCTTATAATTAATATTAAAACGGAGTTACGGAACGCGGTATATAATTTTTTTAGGACGAAGTACGCGTAATAATAACGTAAATAAGAATATTAACATATTTTTAAGATTTTGTGATAAAGGTTATAACGTATACCGTTAACCGAATTAGATAATTAACAGTAAAGGATATAATATTAATCGAATGTTTCGAAAACGTATTCGAACTTGATAAGTTTTATAAGTTTAACAGCAGCTACTTTCGTATCTTTAATAATAGGTGCATAATATTAATCGATAAGAATTATAGGATTAGATTAAAAAAGCTGGTAGCCCGTAAAGCAAAAGGAATATTATTAGGTTATTAAGGGATATATAATTATAAGGTTTAGCTGCTAAAGGACGGTAAATTGCTGATAATATTATACGTTATTGTTTATAAAAACCTAAAAGAACTAGGATAGCCCTTTAGCCCGAAGGATATTATTCGGTTACTTCCGTAACCCGTATAAAAGCGTTTGAAACACCGCCAGGGTTAGAAATAAGGCGTTAAAGTGCAGAACAAAAACTATAACGTTATTTTAAAGGACGATACAAACCAGGAAATTAAGCAAATCAAGCCCAGAAAGGGACGCCTAAAAAAAACGGTCCCTAAGCTGTATGCCCTAGAAGCCCCGGACGAAGCCTTAAAGCTGATATATAAGCTGAAGCTGGCTTTAACCTAAAAGGGCGATAATTTGGAGGATTGCGACTTATACCCCTTTGATTTCCACCTATTATTAATTAATGTCGACGATGAAGATAGTTACAGGTTATATGCTGTAATAGATAACGGTCCGTTACTGAAGGAAATAATAAAAGGCCCAAAACGTAAAATATAGCTTAAAACCATTTTTACTAAAATTAAAGAAAACTTATAGCGAAAAACTTTTTGTTTTATAGCAAATAATAAAGGTTACGAGCATTTAGTAAACGTTAAATAAGTGCTAAGGAAAAAATATACGTCCATAAGAAAGTTAAAGAAATATAAGGCCCGTATTTACGCTAGGAAATTTACCTAACGGAAAGGTATTAATTATAACGAAATAACAGTTAGTATTGCAAAAGTTGTTTATTAAAGAATACTGATAATAATAGCTGCAACCTTGGGTTGGTATATAATCTAAATCGATTTTATCGTTATTTACCTAAATGGCAACCTAAAGGAGGATATTTATATAAAATAGTTCCCCATATTAAAGGAGTATTTTGATACGTACTTAAAAGATAAGGAGGCATATTAACATTACCTTAAAAAAATTATTAAGTTAATAAACCCCTTATACGGCCTAAAGCAAGCCGGGGTTACTTAGTAGGAAAAAGTTAAAAAGATATTAGCGAAATAAGGTATTTGTCCATTAATTTCGGATAACGCGATTTATCATAACGATAAGTTAGGGGACGTTATCGTTTCGTACGTCGACGATTTCCTACTTATGGGCCCTAACTTTTAGCGCTTAAGAAATGTAGCTAACAAAATTGCTAAGGACGTACCCATTAAGAACTTGGGTGATGCGGATTAATACTTAAGCGTACGAATTATTCGTTCGGCATTTATTGGAAACGTTAAACTGGACCAGTAATAGTACATTAAGAAAGTACTAAAGTTACTAGGACTAAATGTTATACGGTACCAACTTACGCCATTTATTAAGGATTATTTGTAGTACGTAATAAAGTACGAAGGTATGGCTAACAAAAAAAATACTTACGAATACGTAAACCTTATGGGGAAATTTAATTTCTTTAGTTGCATTAATAAATTAGATATAACGTTTACAACGTTAATTTGGGTTAAATTTATGGGTAACCCGTTACCCAGGTATTAGGAATATATTAAACGATTACTACGGTACTTAAACGGCACTACAAACCTATCGCTTCGGTACCGGAAGCTAAACGAAAAGCACCCGTATAAGAAATACAACAATTTAAACCTATTCGGAATAATAGATATAAGTTTTACAGACGATAGCAAATCGGCGAAATCCATTATAGGCTACGTATTTTTTATAATTGGAGTACCCGTTTTATAGCTTTTAAAGTTGCAGGGCGTTATTACCAAATGTACCACTAAAGTAAAATATGTAGGGGTAGGAACAGTTGTAGCTAAGGCTGCCGGGATTAGGAATTTCCTAACAAAGCTAAGGCTTATGCCAAAAGGCCCCATTCTTATTCTGGAGAATAATATAAGTACGTTAAAGTGGGTAATAAAGACCCAAATAACCCGAAAAAAACGCCACATTCGGCTTAAATATCATTACGTATGGCAGAAGGTATAAAAAGGTAATATCAGTTTTTAGTACGTTGAAAACAAGGATAACCCAGCAAATAGGTTTATAAAGCCCCTAAATAGGGTTAATTTCGAAAGATTTGTGGCGAACTTAGGACTTAAAAGGATACAGGCATTTAATTGATAAAAATAGGGTTTTAGTTCCCTATAGATTAAGACTTAGTTAATTATTTTCGAGGATATAGTGGCCGAGATTACCTAAAGCAAAAGGGCGTATCGGCAGTTGGTGCTTTGAGATGCTTCCGGCTGGTGGGTTAGGCTGCAGGATGCAGCCTGGGATACCCTTTATCTGGAAGAAGCTTTTTGAGCATGGATTTGGATATGTAATGGAAGCTTGGCTTAGACGTTTGTAATCTAGAGCAACATCAACACACAGTTTGCGCCAGGCTACTGCATTTGATCACTGTAACTACTGACAATTACTTAATAAATATCGCGTCGAAAAAAAATACAACCGGGCGAACGAACGATGATATAATACGTTTCGTTTTGCCGGGATTAAAAAATATAACCCTAGATAAAATTTAATTACTATTAAAAATAAAAAAAATATACATTAAATAAAATTTCGAATATACGAATTTCGATTATTTAAAAGATATAATTTTTATTTTCCTTAGGATTTTTACGATCGAATATAGCCGAAATAAAACGTTTTGTTCGTTATTTCGATTTATTTTAATTATTTTAAATTTAAGGCCGGAATAATTCGTTTCCAGGTTACGTATAATGTGGTTAAAGCGATTATAATCGACTTTATAAACATAAAAGCGTTATCGTTAATATCGGTTTTTTTTTTCGTTTTTCGGTATGTAAAACTTTATTTTATTTATATTATATAATATAATACGGACAAAAGCGTCCCGGTTAGAATTTATAATTTGTTATATAATTTTTATTCTTTTTATGTTTTTTGGAAAATTAAAAAAATATTATATAAAAAACGATTTTAATTTTGTTTAACTTTTATTTTTAAAAAGTTAGCTTCCTTAGTAACAAACTTTTTAATAACTTAGTTTATTAATATTTTTATTTTATTAAAAGTGAATTTTAAATCGTTATATATTATAATATCGACCGCATTAAAATATGTTTATTATTTAATAAATATATTTCGGATATAAGTTTTATCTTAAAATATATTAAATTATTAAAAATTCCTGCAAACAATTAAACGAAAAAAAAGGAAATATAAAAAACCGAAATATATACTTACAAAATCGAAATTACGAAAATACCCGTATTAATTTAACGTTTAATTATAAAAACTTTAATATTAATAGCAAGTTTTAAGCCGGAATATACCGTATTATATTTGGCATAATAAGCGGGTAAAGGAATAAAAAAGGTTGTTTCCGTTTTATTCGAATCGAAAATAATTAAATAATAAATATATTAATAATTAAAGTAAAATAAGTTATTTATTTTTATTAATTAATCCTTACATATAATAAATAACGGGTTACGATAATAAATAACTAACTGGTAATAAATTATTATACTATATTATATTTATAACGTTAATTTGTAATAAATTAAAAAAGTAAAAAATAAAATAAACCATTTATTAAAAAGAAAAACAAAATAATTAAAAAAAATATTTTTGTTCTTTATTGTTGATAAAGTAATTAATAAACGTAACTTTAAGAAACGCGAAAATTATTAGTTAAAATATATACTTATCGTTATTTATTAATAATAAATTTATATTTATTTAACTTTAAGTAATTACCTAAGTTAAAATTATGTTTATAACGTTTTTCATAAATATATAAAAAGTAAATATTTTGCTTTTTTGATAAAATCCCTTGTATTAAATTTTTTTTAAATTTATTACTTTATCGTTATATTTTCCTAATATCAACTTTTAAATTTGATAAGCTTAATATTTTTACTAAACTTATTATAATAAATATATATTTAAAATAATACTTAAAAAATAATTTTAAGTTATATACAAAAAAATACTTTTCGTTATAAAACATATTAATAATTATAAACGCTTTTATATTAATTATTTTCTTTATTTTAATGACCTTTTTTCGTTATTTTTTAATAACAAAATTAAAATTATTTAAAATTAAAAATTAAGAAGGATTTTTTTATCTTTATTAATTATGTAATTATTAATCGAAATATTTTTATGAAAAAGATTAACTTTATATAACAATTCGTATTTTTTAATATAATTTTTTAACGCGTTAAATAAAGTTGTTCGGGAACTTATTTCGTAAATAAATATTTTATAATTACGAAAAATAATACGTTTATATATCCGATTCGGTAATATATTATTATTTACTTTGGTTGGAAATATTAAATAAAATCGTTTATTCTGCGGTAAAGGATTTATAGATAAAAAAATCCCGATATTACGGTAAAAATTAAACGGTAGGAAATATTAAATTACGAATAAATATTTTTTTTTTTTGGTTATTTCGAATCAATCGTTTTACGAATTTTTTAATTAAAATATGTAATTTTCCGACTTATATATTTTACGAAAGTTATTCCAAGTAATATTTATACGTATTAATATTTAAGTATTATAACGCGAAAATTTTATATTATAATAATAAATCTATATATTTTTTTATTATTGATATTTACCGAAATTTAATTCCTTAAATTAAGTAATTATTTTTCGTTATTTTTCCGGTGAAAATAATTTTTTTACGATTAAGCTAACGGTAATATTAATGGAAATAATCTTTTTTTAAGTTTAAATTATAAATCGAAATAATTTTTTTGGTCCGTTTAAAGTTACTTTTATTATTAAGTTTATAAAATATAAAAATTATAAAAAATATTTAATTATAGTAGATTAATATATGTTTATATATTAATAATTCAAGCGAATATATTTAACCATAATTTACTTATTAATAATTATTTAGTATTAAATATAATTAACTTTTAAGAATTTAAAAATTCGGTTATATAAAAATTTTGACATAAATTGTAAAAATAATTAATTTATATAACGGCATTTTAAATATTATTATTAAAATAATTATATTTTATTAATTAAGTTAATATTAAAATTAAAAAATAAAATTACATAATAAATAACGGTATCGACTATAATATTTTTCTAAATTTTTAAATTTACGAATTATAAATTAAAAACGTTAACGTAGAAAATTTTAACCGGGTTTTAAAATAAAAGATATTATTTTCAATTAAAACTTTTTGCAAAAATTTGTAATCTTAAACATAAGCTTATGTAGGTATTTTAATTTAAATTTAACTTCCCTTAATTTAAATTCAGGATTTTGGTAAATTTAAATGTCGTCTTTAAATATATTAGTATATAATTAAAAACGTTTTAAAATTTCAAAATACGATTCCGGGAAAAATAAAAGATAATAAATTATCGAAACGTATATAAAAATAAGGCGGAAAACTTTTAAGAATTATATATTATAAAAATAATAAAAAAGAAAATTAAATTATACCATTTATATTAAACGTTTAATAATTTTAATTTATTATTGTTTTATATTTAATTTTAATCTTAACCTAAAGTAATAACGTAATATTAATAATTTCGTCGGTTTCGTTATTAAATATATTTTTATTATTTAATATGCTTATTTTTTTATTTACCGTTATTTTTATAATTAAAAAAGCTTTATTTATTATCATATTACCTAAAACTTTTTAAAAAATTTAATTTATTTTTTAATTACCGTATTACTTATGATTAAAAAGTTTAAAATGCGGTTATTTTAATATAATTAAATTATATTTTATTTATTTTAAATTTTAATAATTTTTTAATTATAATATTTATATTATAAATTTTATAAAGGAAAGAGTAAAAAGATTTAAACGTTTTTGATATTAACCTTTTAATAAATTTTATTTTTACTTAATTATTAAAATTAACATTTATTCGTATTTTTTAGGGGTAATTTTTGTAATAAAATAAGTAAAATATATATTAATTCAAAATTTTTATTTCGGATAAATTTATTAAATATAAGTAATTTTTTACAATAACGTTATAATAACATTACGGTAATATAAAATATCGTAATAAATAAAATTAATATTTTTAAGGAATAAATTATATTAAATTAACAAATTAAAATAACGTTATTGTAATATAATTTATTAACGAACGTAATAAATAAATTAATATTATTAAAACGATTTATTAAATATAATTTATATAAGCTTAGTTTAACCGTAATAATTAAAAACAAAAAAATTTAAAATATTATCGATTTTGTTATAGAAAAACGTTACCTAAAAATAAAAAATTTTACGGATTTTAAAAAACGAACTCATAAATATTTTTTATTTTTTATTTTTTATTTTTAATTATAATTATATTTTCCTTTTACGCAAATAATATTAATTTAGTATATAAAATTTAACGTTTTTTCAGGGTTTTAAGTTAATTAATATAGTAAATTAAATATAAATTTTTTATTCGTATTTTTTTATGCTTATATCTTTTATTATATATTTTTTAATACTTTTTAATATATTTATGCGGTTCGAAAATAATTTTTTAAAAAATTTTTTTTGTTTTAATAAAAATTATTTTTCTTTTTTTTTATATTTTATAAACAATTTCCAAACGATATTCCTTTAACGGTTTTTGTTATAAAATCATGGTATACGCGATATTTATTACGGCAAAATATCCGTAATAATTTAACTTTTAAAAGAATTAACGCATAATATTAAAGCGCCAAATAAAGATATTTATTATAATATAAAGGTATTCCTGACTTTATTATTTTTTATTTTATATTTACCGATTATTTTATTATAAAATTTACCATTAATATATAGAATTAATCTTTAAAATATAAAACTTTTATTTTATTGTCTTAAAATTTAAATATACGGATAGTATTAATGTATTTTTCGAAAAATGTTATGTACGTTTATAAGTTTTTTATAAATTATCGTATAAAAATATTAAGAAAGAAATATAAAAAAAGCATTAATATAACCTGCATAATTAAAAAATGTTTTTTTTGATAATAAATTAAAATAGGTTTAACTTTTTTTTTATAAAAATAGTATAATTATATTTAACGAATACGATAATTTTATTATTAATTTTATAAATAAGTTGTTTTAAATTTAATTAAAAATAGATAATATAAAACCGAAATATATTAATTACAGAATATATTTAAAATGATTACTGGCATTATTATTTATCCCATAATAAAAAACGTATACCCGATAAAAAACAAAAAAAAAAAAAATTTATATACAAAAATAAAAAGTAAATTTAAAGTTATATTTGAATTCTTATAGGTTTTTTTGTAATATTCGTTATATATAAAACGATTTTAACATAAAGGGTAAAGTTTTTTAATTAATATATAATATAAACTTATTTTATATTATTAATTAAAAAAATTATTAATAATTACCGGTTATTTATAAAAAAATAAAAAAAATCTTAAAGTTTTTAAAAATAATTAACGGTTACCTTTTTAACGAACGGTTAAATTATAAATATTTTATTCGCTTATTAAATGCCGATAATAACGTTTTTTTCCGGTTTAAACAATATTAAATATATGTATTTTTTTGTAAAATATTTTTTTAAGATTTATAATATTTTCAAAAGCGATTTATTAATAAGTAAATTATTTAGTTATATATTTAATAATAATAATTTAAAGTAAGTTAAATATTTTTATTTCGAATTAAATATTAGTAATTATTTTTTTATTTTTTTATACAATATACGAAAATATTTTCGTAAAAAAATCGTTTTTAATTAGGAATATTTTTAATAAATAACGTATTTTTTTAGAAAATTCCGAAAAAGGTTAGATACCATTTTTACCGATATATTACGGTTATAAAAATAAATATTTCGTTATATTATAAGCTTTTACGATATTTTTATTTTAAAATTATATTTAATTTATATTTTAATTTTAAATTTTTTATTAATTTAAAATTTAATATTATGGTCGAATTAAACGTTTTAAGGTTAAATTTATATAATTACGTTTAAAAATTTATAACGTCCATTATTAAATTAAATGCGTTATCTTTATTAAACTCGAAATTTTAATTTTAAGATTATTATAAGTTTATTTATATAATTCTTTTACGTATAGTAAATTATAACGGTATTTAGGTAACCCGCGGTTATTATAATTAAAAATTTTAACGCCGATAAAAAAAAGCGAATAATCGTTTTACGAAAAAAGCCAAACATTATTTTATACGTAACGCGGCGTAATTCCGGGAAAAGGCGACAATGAAAATTCCTCTTATAATAATAAATTTTTAATAAGCAAAATTTTAACGTTAAAAAGTTTTCTTAAACGGGTCGTTATATATTAAAAAATTTAGTTTATGCCTAAAAAATATAATATTAAAATTAACGGTAATTACCTCAATATGTTACGGATTAATTAAATTCGGCGCGTAATTTTTTTATAAAAGTTTAAATTTAAAACTGAAAAAACGAAAAAAAGAAAATTAATCCGGTAATTACGGATATAATTTGGAAGCTTTTTACTAAAATAAACCCGATATTTAAATATTATTAATAACGGGCATATTTTAATATTACGCCTTATATTAACCGTAGTTTTATTTTATCTTTTATTATAAAATACGCGTATTATACTGGAACAAAAGTTATAAAAGTTTTTTTAATTAATAATTATAATAATATAAATTAATATATAGTTTTAAACGAACGATACGTTTATAATACCGGTTAAATTTTATATAACGATTTACTGAATAAATTAATAATTTTTTTATTAATTAAACCGTTTTAATCGAATAATTACGTATATAATAGGGTTTTATATTATAATCTTAATTTTTTATTTTATTCGGAATTTAAAAATACGTTTATAAATATTAATACGGAATTCGATTATATTATAACGGTAATGGCGTTAATTAATTACGTTAACGATAATTTACGGTAAACGGCTTAAATTAATATTACGAAAATAAATAAAATATAATAATTAACCTTATACGTAAACGATAATTAACTTTAAATATTTTTTCGTTCGGGAAATATAAACGTTATAATAATAATTATTATACCTTAAAAAAACGTAAAATATTAATTTCGGTAATACTTTTCGATAAATTATAATTACTAATTTACCTTAATTATATAAAATAATATCGAAAATATAAAAATAATTATTAATATAATTATAACCGATAAAAGTAAATTTAAAACGATAATTTGCGTTAACGTTATATTAAAAAATAAATATTTATTATAATAAGGCCGTAAACGGCGGTATGTTAAGAATTCCGAAATTAATATAATTAAAAAATTCGATATTTTTTATAAAAATATAATTCCGTAAATCGTTTAAATTTATCGATAAGCGACGGTTTCTTATATATATAAGTTCGGATTAAACGTTTTAATAAAATATAATTAAGATATAAATGTTATTAATAATAAAGAAACGTAACGATTTCGATAATTCGAAAATTAAAAAGTTATTTAAGGTATAAAGAGTTATTAGTAATAAAGAACGTTATTAAAGTAATATTATTATAAGTAAATATAAATTTGTCGTTTTTATTAACGTTAATGTTATAACCGGTAATTAATTATTTTAAATTTAACGGGTATTTATATTTTGCGTATAACTTTATTAAATTTAATCGAAAGTGTTATATGTTTAGTATAATATATTATTAAATTAACGGCGGTTAAGTTGTTATTTTTTAATAACGTGTGAGCAGTTGAGGTGATTTTCTGAAAGGGCTTTGAGTTGTGGCCCTAGGATTGCAGGAACAAAGCAGGAAGCAGCTATATCTGGCTGCTCCCCCCCCGTTTGCAGATGAGTAGGTAACCAAGAATCAAGATACCAAGCCCCACAGATCAAGTGCAACACATCTGCCGACATAACGTAATATATTACTTATTATCGTTATTTCCTTAGAAAACCGCGTAATTTAATAAATTATTAAAATATTTATTACGTATAAGGTCGTTATTATTATTTTAGGCGCGATACGGGCCGTTAATTTCTTAATGCTTTCGTTACATTAATAATTATATAAACGGATTATTTCGTAATTAATAAAAAACGGTATTTTCGTTTAAATTATTACGTACGTAATTTATATTAATATGGATATTAACGAATTTAATTTCCGCCAAAAAATTTTATAAGGAATTTAAATGCGCGTTTAAGATTATTGTTATAACGAAATACGAATACGTTACGTAATCGGATATCGATTTTCGGGGTAAATTTTGCGATATATTTTATAACGAATTTTATAATAATTTTTAATTTCGTAATAAATTTTAAGTTATATTATACGATAAATTTTGCCGCGTATTTTATATTAAACTTTATAATGTATTGTTTTATTAATTTTACTATAGACTTTTAATAACGTATAATACTTAATTTTCAAACTTTTATTTTTTCATATTAATAATAATCCGCTTATTGTCTTGTTATTTATGTTATTTTTATTAATATAACAAAAAATTAAACGAAATTTATACGCTAAATAATACGGCGGTAATAATTAAAATTGGTTTATTATAAATTAAATAATTTATTATATAACGCTTTTTTTAATAAATTATAACTTTATTATAAAATTATTTTTATTTTGCATTTTTAATATTTTATATTTTTTGCCGGTTTAAGCAAATTAGATATATTATTTAAAAATTACGAAATTTTACCCGCTTAAAATTTATAATTATAAAGTTATTATTAAGCGGGTTATATAATACGTTTCGTAATTTATATATTTTCGTAAAAACCGTAATAACTGTTTCGACGAAATTTGCTTTAGTAATTTAATTAACCGAATCGAATAAAAATTATATAATTTAATTAAGGAATATAAAATATGTAAATATATTACTCTCGTAATGTTACTGTAAGATTAAATCGATTTTACCGAGATATACGGGAACGTATTTATTTTAAATATACCGGAATTAGTTATATATTTTATTTTTATGTAGTAAATAAGTAAGGTCCTCTTTTTTAACGTTTTTAACGATAAAAATATAACCGTAAAATAATAACCGTATTTTAAAAAACGATCCGACCGATCCGGATAAGTAAAACGAGATAACGTTTACGTTCGGGTTACGATTTTCGATTAATTAGGTTTAAATAAAATATAAAAATTTTCGTTAATTAATATATTAACGTTTATAATTATAGAAATTAAGGTATTTTTCACTTATAAATTTGCCGTTTACTAACTTTAGTAAGTATTATTAGGTATAAAATGGCCGGTTCCGTATATTTTACCGCGTTACCGGATTTTGTTAGATATTTTATTACGTTTATTATTTTTAGTTTATTTTTTCTTTATTTTATTATATTTATTAAAACCGCCGTATTTTAACGCGAACGGGTAAATTGATAAATAAAATAGGAAAGGGAAATGCTCTTTTTTGTCGTAATTTTTATCCTGCCGTATAACGTTATTATTTAGTTATCAGTAACGAAATCGTATCCGAATAAGCGAACGTTAAAATTTTTTTTAGCGTTAAGGTTTATAAGATAATATTCGAGGTTATTTAAATATCGTCGTAAGAATATTTTTTAATACAGTTTTATATTTTATAGTTTACGTATTAAAATTTGCGGCCCGGTTATGTTATGACGATAATGGCGATAATATATAAAAAGTTTAAAAAACGAAAACGAAAATTTGGGTAACGGTAATACAGTAAAGTTTATTTTCGTTATCGTTTAAAATATTTAAATTTGGCATATATACGGAATCGGGGGGCTTAAAAGCTTTTTATTATGCAGTTTACTTTTTTAACCGAAAGTTAAAAAGATAAAATTAAGGGATTAATAAATGCATACGGATTTTGACCAAATTTAATTTATATAAATAGCTAGTAATTTCGTATAATTATTTAAGGGATAATAAAATGAAAGAAATTATAGGATAAAAGATACTAACTTAATTGGTTAAATGTTAAAAACCTTTTTTCAAGATTTAATATTTATATGTAATTATATAAGTTATGGAAATTATAATTTACTTATGTATTTATGTATATTAAGTTATTGTTATGGTATTACAAATTACGTTATTAAAGTTTAAATATAGTATTTCTTGTTAATTTCGAAAACGGATAAATGGTAAAAGGATTTAATAAATTTGTATATTAAGTAAAATTATCCTTACTTAATATTATACCGCGAAAAGTTTTTTAAAACGTTTATAGAATATATTATTTATTTATCTCCGTTATTATATAATAAATATAATGTTATTAATTAGGTCGAAAACGATTTACAATTATTTCATTAAGGAAATTAATATCAGTTTGGTTAAATTATATTTTAACCGAAACCTTTTTATTAAAAAATAGGCTTATATAATTTTTTAAGCAATTTTATTTTTTATTTTATTAAACCTTTTTATAATTCGTAACTTGTAATTAATACAGATAAAATACAAGATTTAATAATTTACGACAGTTATTAAATCGAATAATTTTGCTTTTTATGTTAGTATATTAAATTTTTTCCGTAATTTTTTTAATAGTTATTAACTTTTAATATTTATTTCTATTTTTAAGTGTTTAGTAAAACCTAATTGCCAGTTATATTACCGAAATTAATAACTAAGGCTGCTGGTATAAATTTATCGAAAAAAACGCCGTAATAGGTGCTTTACTATAAATCTTTTTTTTATTATATTTTACGAAACAAACTTTTCGGTTTTAATTATATTTAAAAATGGCGTTAGATTTATTTTTTCTTAATGCTTATTTACTAATTATATATAAGATACTTTAAGCTTATAAGGGGTTACTTAATTTAATTAAGACTTTTAGTTTCGTTAATTAATATTTTAAAGTTTTTAGTTTTTAGAATATCGTTACGAAAAAAATAATTAGGTTATCCCGAATATTAATTTGTATTTATTCGTTTAAGCGTAAGAATAATTACGTAATTACGGAACCGCGGGTTTAGTTAAAGGTTGGGCGTTAGATATGAGGGTTTTAACAATTTGAAGCTTATGGAGGCCGTTTATAGGGGCCCGTATTAGTTAACTTTTTCGAAGTGGACGAAGTTGTGGTATTTGATGTTAAATTTGAACCCGTTGGTACCATTAAGGGGGGGGGATTTCCCGTTTACGGCTTTCGTATCGCGGGCGATGGCGATCGTGGTAATGCTTATAAAGTACGAACCGCTTATAATAGGTATGGCCGAGGGGATGTAGGAGATTTAGTACGAGTTTTAATTTTTATCAAAATATATAAACGCCCCCGGGCCGATATGTATACCTTAGGACGCGTTAATCCGGCATAATCGATATTTTCCAGGACTTTAATTTCGCGAAATATTCGGGGTTGCCGTTAATTATACGTTAACAAACTTTATAACGACGTTTATAATTATTTACTAATAAAGGATTTAGTCCCGGTTATTATTTATGTATACGACTTTCCTTTTTATAATTTATCGTCCGTACGTAGTTTATTTATATCGATAACGATTTTGCTTAAATCGAGCTTTAGAAAGTACGGCGCTTATGGCAGCTACGATAATACCGTTTTCTTTAATTTTGCTTAATTTTTTGTTAGTGATTAGGTTGCTACGTTACGTGCGCGACCTTAAACCCAAGCTATATTTAGCGGCGATATTAGCAAGTTGTTTTACGTTTATATATACTGTTCGTTTTCGACCCGATATTTTTACCTTTAACAACGTTATTGGAAATATTAATCGTCGTATTAATAGTCGTAATATTAGTTGCGTAAGTATACGTAATCGAAATAAGGTGTTATCGTAATACGTGTTTATAATTCCGGTTAGGTTTTTGTAATGCCTTAAACTAGTTTTATTCCTTAGGCTAACTTCTCGGTGGCGATAATTCGTACCTAATTAGGTACTTCCTGATTTCCTCGTCGACCGTTTTACAATAAAACGTGCAGATTTTTATTATTTCTATCTAGTACGTTATTAATTATTTATTAAAATCCCGTTTGCGTTTTGTCGTAGCCCGTGGTAAATTACGTATACGTTAATAAGTTAGCGTTATATATTTTCTTTCCGACTTGCCCGTATTCGTATTTTCGATACCTTTTCGTTTTATATCGCGTTAAGATATAAAAATTCGGGATTTTTTTAACGTATTTACTACGGGAAAATTTTTTTATACTTTCTAGCTTAAAAATATAATTAACCCGTCGTAAATAAATTTGGGTTCGTTATTTTATTCCTATTTATGTAATATTATCGAACCCGAATTTCCCGCAATTATAACCTCGTATTTTTTCCGTAACTTAAGGAATTCCCTTTTATTATTAATTCGAAGTTGGCGATTTTGCGCCTAATTCCCGATTTTATATCGATATTGCTTACGTTAGGTTAATAAATTCCGTTTCCGTTTTATGTATTAATTTAAATGACGATAAATTTCTACTGGGAAATACGCGGTAGCCGTAATATTTATTTATAATCTAATATATGCTAATATTAATAAACGTTAATTATTTTATCTTATAAGCGATTAAATTAAAACCTGGTACGAAATTCTTTAAAAACATGGGTATATTAGGAATTAAAAAAGGTTAATAATAAGTAGGCTGGTTTTTTAAAAATAGACGAAATTTTATGTATATTATATAAAAATTAATTAATAAGTTACTAAAAGTGGTAAAATATTTTTGCCATTTAATTTAAATCTTAATTAATTTTTTATAAAATAGCTTTTCATTTAAAGTTTATTACCTTTTTACCGACTTATATGTTAAATATTTTAACTAAAATAATGATTTTCGTCGTATCCGGTATTGCGACCGGTTTACCCGCCGGTAATTTATATATCGCGTATCGTTAAATTAGAAAAACGTTATTTGTTATTATGCTAATGTTAGTAAAATAAAGCGTTTACGGAATTATTAGTAGTTTTACCTTTTTAGAATTTTTAATATTAATAAATTTGTTATTACTTATATAATAAAAATCGACGATCCTGGGCCGGACGAAATTGTTAAATAAAATATTAGTATGTAAGGATATTTTATTTAAAGGTATAGGGCTAAGGATTAATAAATTAACCGGTTTATAAGCGGGGATATAACGGGACCGATATAGCGAAATTACGTAACCGACCGAAACGTACCTTTTCCCTTATCGTCGGCGCGGGTACGCCGTAACCGCGCGTTACGATTCGGCTTAAAATAGTATATACGGCGATAGTATAGTATTAACGTAACGAATATTTACTATATCGGAAAAAAGCCGTTCGATAACGACGGCGATATATACGAGTAGCGTGGTAATAATAGGAGCGACGGCCGCGACGGGTGTAGTACCGGTTTGGCGACGGTCGCGGGCGCGGGTACGGTAATTATAATAAAGGCGCCGCGTTCCGAGTACGTGAGGCCGCGTTGCGGGCCGTTAGTAACGTTATATGAAAACGGGAAAATGGCGTAGTTATATTATCGTCGTTTTCGAATTCGGTGGCCGTTTCGGGTACGGTATTTACCGGGATACGGTTATGGTATAAACGCGCGTAGTTGTAATATATATTACCAGAGCTTATAATTTATTAAGCGGTATTAAAACGCGAGCGTTACGGTATGGTACTTACCGAGAGGATGGGTGCAAAATGGTGGTGGTTACGGTAAAGGCGTGCCGGATGTAGATGTAATACCGTTCCGCGTGTGGCGGGCAAAAGGAAAGGGGGAAGGGGGGCCTACGGTTATTTTTTTTGCGGTAGCGGCGGTATATTAATATTTTACGTTTTTTTTGCGAAACGTATTAATATCGGTACCGATTGCGGTATTAAGGGGGGCTTACCGAAAGATCGATATCCGTAATAGTTGCGTTAGTAAATGTTACCGGGAAATAAGAATTTTTACTTATTATTACTTATTTTTATTTATTATTACGATAATTCGGTCATATTTAAAATACGTTATAATAAAATCGCAGGTTATTAAATTATAAGCGTTACGATAAAAATTAAATATGCGCGAATATATTAATTACGAAAACGATAAAGAGAAAAATTACATAATAATCGAAAGTAAGGAAAGAAAGTTTTTAGCTTACGTAAAACGTAATGCGTACGAAAGTTATTACGCGAAAACGAGAAAACGAAGGCGTGCCGGGGTAGAATAAGGATAAGACCGTGCTAAAAAGTATAAGTATAAATAGGATAAAATTAAGTACGTTCGGGTATTAATAGATTAAAATAGTTTAAGGCGTATAATTCGAGGACGTTTATGGTATCGTTTTCGTTAATAATTGCTTATAATTGTTTTTAATAACGTTAAAAAGAGTTTGGTATTTATTTATGTTCGCCGAATAGATGGGGAACGCGACGGGATAATTTTGATTTTGTCGATAAGTGTTAACATAGACGAAAATATAAAGAACGTTTTTAAGTCGGGTATAGTTATAAGGTTTTAATTATTACTTGACGATAACGATAAATTCGATTACGAGTTTTAGTTAGTTACGAATGAGTTTAGTTTTTTTACGATTTTTTAAATATTATTAAGTTTTTATATAGTAGGATGTCCGCTTTAAACGTTATTTTGGGAATTTAGGCGTAAAATGTTCGTACGCCGGGGATTTTCCCGTAAAACTGGTATTAGTACATGGATTTATATTTCGTTTAAATTATTAGTTAGTTATTTTTAAAAAAAATTTCGCGTTTTTTGCTTAAGACGTAATTTTGGAGCGATTATTTTTTTTGCAGGTTCGGTTATTTTTATTTTTAAGTTATAAACGAAGAAGGTTACGAACTTTTTTGCTTATACCGTAAAGCCTAGAAATACGCGTTCGGAATTTTTTTTTTCGTACGCCGTATTAATTTATTATAAAAGCGATTTTTTTATTACCTAAAAAAAAATTTGTTTATATGCGAAATCGAGTGAACTGTTTGAAGGATTTTCGTTAAAAAATATAATACGGAATATATTTATAGCAAAATCGATATGCTTTTTTTATACAGAAAGTTTCGTTTAAATCGGTTAAATAAAATATGGCATTTTTTGTAAGGATTTTTTATACGTAGTTATATATCACGTTAGCATACCTATGGCGATTTCTTTTATAATTAATTTACGTAATTAACTTCGGGAATTCCTTATATCGCTATTATTTTGACGGTTATATAAATAGGGCTAATAATTAAAGCTTTCGTCGAGAATAAAACCTTTTAATCGGCGTTTTACGGGTTTATTATTTTTTCTATTTTAGGTTTTTTTGCCGTATTAGGTTTTATTATTTTTTTATTTTGTTATATATTTTTATATAATTGGGTTGTCATAATAGCTTATAATAAAAAACGGTTTTATAATAAATGGTTAAAACGAACTTTTTTACCGTTAGTTAGTTTATATATATGGCTTATATTTAAAAATGTAATAAATTATATTCTTTAAACTAGTTTTATTATAATTTCGTAATACTTTAATATTATTAATTTTTTACTATAAATAATATACGGACCAGTATTTTACAAATTAAATAGCTGGAAATAATTGTTAAAGTTTGCCCAAAAATTTATTAGTAACGATAATAATTACTTACGATTTAAGGCTTAAATCGATTATAGGTAAAACGTTTTAATGTGTTGTAAAGGTAATGTGGAAAGTTTTTAACGTATTATTAAAATATTTTTATCCGGTTTCCGTATTATAACGAACGAATTATTATATAAAAATTTCGTAATTTTACGTATATTACAAACGATCAATTATACGTACGAATTTAACTTTTTAAAAGTGTATAATAAAATTAAGATAGGGATATTTTTAATATTTCTAGAGTAATAGTAGATTTTTTTTGAGATTAGATAGTTTCCGTGGGCCGTATTATATAAGAAAAAGGCCGTTTTGAAAAAGCAAGAATATGCTTTAAGATTTGTTTAGGAATTTTGGGATTTAGTTAATTTAAGTAATTTTTTGTTAAGTTAGCAATTTCCGATGTATATTGTAAGTTGGCCTATTTATAACCGAGGACGTTATATTTTTCTTTTGTAGAAAAACTTATAGGATCTGAAATCTACAGTTTAAGATACTTATCCGGTTAAAATCTGAAGGGTTATCGGCGGTTGCTTTTTTCTTTTACCGAAGTTAAAATTAGGTAAGGCCGTTACGATATAATAAATTTTTTAATTTAAAAATTATTAATTATATACGGGAACTTTAAAAAGTTAAATATTATTAATAAGTTTGGATATGTAAACGTAATTATAATATGGGTACGCGGTTTCCCGATATTAAAAAATATGGCAAAAAAGTAAAAGATGGTTTTAAAACGGAATAAGTTTTATAATTTTAAGAAAAAAAAGTATTTATTTATGCTGGTATTTATTTTTTCCTTTTTATTACATATCATAAATTCGAAAATGTAAATACGGATATAAAATCTTTCCATAATATAATGCGGGTATTCGAAAAGTAATCGCGATAATATTTGATATCGGGAATAAACACTTATTTTTTTAACGGGATATGCGAAAAAATAAAATAGGATGGTTTTTGGGAAATATTATTTAATGTAAGGGGGACTTTTTTTATTAAGGTAAATTACGTTTTTTAATTATAGTAGATATTTTAATTTTTAATTTTTAATTTTTAATTTTTAATTTTTAATTTTTAATTTTTAATATAACTATAATTAATAATTCTAATTATATTGGGGATTAATTTAATCTGTTAAGGCGATTTATAAAGATAACAATTAATATTAAAAGTTAATAGTAGAAAATAATATTAATGTATTTAGAAAAGGAGGATATTTAAAGGGAGGTAACGTAATTATGTTATTTTTAATAACCCTAACGTTTTTGGTAAAAACTTTTTAATAAGCGTTAGGCGTTTATGAAATATTTTACAGGTTCTTAAGTATTTTCGCAATCCGGGTAATTTTTTATTTAATTAAATAGTAGGTAAATCCGTTAGTTTTCCTTATATCGAGGATTTTTTTATTTCGCACGCCCGTTTTTTTTTTACCTTATTTTATTTAATATATATTTTAAGTATATTTGTTATTAATTTAAATAAGGATATAGGAAAAATTAGACAAAGTTTAACTTTAGGTAATAGCTTTAATTAGTAATTATTTTTTAAAATTTTCCTGATAACCTTATAAATATCGATATATTTTTAAATTATACTTTTAACTTCAGCGTTTTTTTAAATGTTTTAGTAATTAAGTAAATTATTTTTTAAAAGGTTATTTTTTTAACTATTTTCAGTTATAATATGTTTTTATTTAATTACGGACGAATTTGAGTTTGTCTTTATTTTTTAATATAATTATTTACATTATTTTAACTTAACAATTATTTTAATGTTAAATAATTTCTTTCTGTATTTTTCGATAAATTTTAGGTATAAATTTAAAGTTAGTTATAATTAACGTCGTTATAATATTCTTATAGTAATTAATATTATACGTTTTTTTAAAATAATAGGAACTTTGCGATTTAATTATTTTATTTGTAGTTAATATAATACCGTAAGTATGTTTCGAATATCTAACTTTATTACTCTATTTAACCGTTTATTTAAGGTTCGAATACGTTAGATAATTTATAATTTAAGCCGATTTATGTTATTAAGTTTTACCAAAACTTAAAAATAAATATTAATTTCTTATTTAAAACGATTTTGTATGGTAATTAATGTACGTTAACAATATTTTTGAAAAAAGTGTACGTTATTTATTCGGCGTTTGTATTTTCGTTATAAGGTAAAAAATAAGAAAATTTCGTAAATCGATTAACGCTTACAAAAATGCTATCGTAATATATATCCGTAATTAGGTTTTTTAATACAAAAGGTTTGGTAATAAAATTTATCGTAATAAAATTTTACGGTTATTTCAGGATTGGTAAAGGTTATAACTTTTTATATAGTTTATATCGTCGTATTTTTGCTTTAACGTAAATATCGTATTAGAGTAAAGTTTTTTGTATTATATTTTTTATTTTAAGGAAATAATACGTACGTTAAAAGCGTTTTAAGATTTTAGAGATTTTTAAGTATTTATATAATTAATGTTGATATATATTTCGTATTAAATCTTTTTATATCTTTTTTAAGATTTGTAATTTATTTATTATTTTTATAAATTATCGATATATATTTTGTTTTTTTAATATATATTTATAAATGTTATATATATTATCGTAATTTGTCAGAAGCGTAATTGTCGTTTTATAGTAATATCGAAAATTATATAATTATTTTTTATTATTTTTTTCGAAATTTAACCGTTTTCTAAAAACGTCGGCTTTCCCGTTTTCCAAATTTTTACGATAAATAATAATAAAATCGTATTCCGTTAGCTTTTCCATATAACGCAATTGTTGTACCGTAAATTTTTTAGTCGTAGTAAATCGAGTAAAACTTTTATAATCCGTATAAGTTTTAACTTAATATTAATTATTTTTAAGGAAATATTTAAATTCGCGAAACGTTTTAATAATAGCCAAAAGTTTTTTATCTGGAATAACTTAACGTAATTTAAGTTTTTATAATTTCTATAAAAAAAGAAATAAAGTTGAATATTTTTTAATTATTTCGTTATCCGATTATTACGTTTAAAATATAATTTAACTCGTTAACTTTTAACTTTATTAGGCGATTTAAATCGTATATAATTAGTATTAGTTAATTCGTAATTACTTTCTTAATTTATTAAAAAAAACATTTTATTATTAATGTTTATTAAAACTTTTTTTCTTTTTCTAGTAAGTTTGTTTAAGGGTATTATTACCCGGTTAAAGTTTCTACTAAATTTTCGATAACAATTAACGAATTCGAAAAAAGCTTATGTTTTCTTAAATATAATAGGTTGTACCTAATTTCGTATTATTGTAATTTTAATATAATATATTTTAATATATCCGGAAGTAATAATATAACCTATATAGTAATTTTTTTTATATAAAATTAACTTTTTCCCGCGCTAATTAATAAATTAGCATTTTGATATAATTGTAATACTTTATAAACGTATTTTTATATTATTTTTAATTTCCGAAAAGATAAAGATATGGTCGAGGTAATATATTATAAAAACGTTAAAATATTCCTTAAAAACATAATTCACCATATGTTGAAAAGTAGCAAATACGTTAATAAGTTTTATAAGGATGATGAAATATTTCTATAGGCCGTATTTAATTCGAAACGTTATTTTTTACTTATAGCTTTTTTTAATCCGAATCAAGTTATATTTATTTATAAAATCGAAAGTAATAAATTATTATATTCCGTAAAAGCGGTCTTTTATTTTATTAATTAGTACTAATAATATTTAATTTTTAATAGTAATATTATTAAGTTATGGGTAATCTATAATTAATCTTAATTCTCTATTTTTTTAAAATACGAAAATTATAAACAATTTCGTTAGTAATTTTCATAACCGAATTTAGTCTTTTTTAAGTCGACTTTTTAAGTATTTTGTAAATGCGTATAACTTTATTTCGTTAAAGCTATAAATTAAATAAAATTTAATTAATATTCCTTTTTTTAAAATAATTTTATATGTTTATGCGTTATATTTTAGTAATTTCGTTTCAAGTTTTTTTTAAAATAAACGATTATATTTATAATAATACGGTAATATATTAATTAATCTTTTTTAATTTATTAAGTTGTTATTATAAATCGTTATTTATTTATTATAGTTTTATTTTAAAGATAATAATAATATATCGTATTTTTGTAAATGGTAAAATTTTTATTATATCTTTATGCCGGTATTCGTCGTTATTTTCGATCGAATGTTAAAATTTTTGTTATTTTTTTTATCTTTGCCGCTAGGTTATAAAATAAATTTTACTTCGCTAATTTCTTAATCGATTAAAAAGTTATATTAACGTAACCCTACTTTTCCTAAAAATTTATCACAATTAATTAGTATATTTTTTTAGCATAAAAATGGTCAAATAATTAATTTCGCGTATAAGTTCTTAATTATTGTAAAGAAATGGTTAGTTTTTAGCGGTAGTCGTACTATAAAAGTTTCTTTATATATTCTTATTTTATAATAATTTAAGTTAGTTAATTATTTTAAATATAATATACTTACTTTTTAAAATTTTGTTATCTATTATAACGGTATACCAATATATTCCATTTCGTATTTTTAAAACAATAAAATTATTATTACTTATTATCATTATTAAAACCTTTTTTGGAAATTTTTATTATTTTTTTAAATCTCGCCATTTCCGGTTATCTTATAAATAATTTCTATCTTTTGAGTTTTGTTTAAATTATTGTACTGATATATATAATTAATTAATTTCCTTTCGTAATTACTTCATATGTTACTATTATAGTTTTATTTCGTTTCGTTATTTATTAATTTGTTTTTTTAATTTTTTTTATTATCTTGCCAAAATTGCTTAATGTTAATTTATTATCGATCTGCTTAATTTTTTATTTTTATGCTATAATACCGGTTTTAATTTTAAAGTAATTGAACGTTTCCTTTAAATAACGCGAAAGATCTATTTTTATTTTTAAACTATTCCTTTTTAATACATGAGGTTTTCGTTTATTTCCTATAATTTTTTAATAAATTATGCGAAATTTATTAAAAATCTTTTTTTTGAAACCGGTAATTACGGTGAATTAAAAATGTAAGTTTGCGATTAAGTATCGCGTAATTTTATTAGGCTTTTTTTTAAGTTACTTCTTTTTATAATTTATATTTATAAATATACTAAAAATAAATAAAAGTTTTTTACGGGCATTTTTATCCCTTAAATCAGGTTTAGGTTATTACGATTTTATCGATTTTTTTAGCTAATTCTTTAGTACACGTAATTATATTAGCGTTAATTTTTAAGATTAATCTTTTATTAACTAGGGAAATCGAATTTCTATTAATATATACGTAATAAGTATTTCAGAGTATATTACTTTTTTTTCTCGTAAATTAGGTATTAAAATTTAGCGTAATAAATAGTATTAAATTTATCATACTTATTAACCTTTGTTAATAATATTATCTTTATTTATTTCCTTTAATTCTTTAGCTATTTTTTGGTTATTTAAGTTAATTATCGCTGATAGTTGTTTTATTAATTTTCGGATAGTAAGAACTTTTCCGGGGTATTTTCCCATTTTTCGTACTTATATATCTATTAATCTAAGAATTTTTATTATTTTTATCGGTTTCTATATTTTCTTATAACAAATATTGAGCCTCGGTTTGTTTTTAGCGTATTTCTTTTAGTATATTATAATTAAGGTTTTCCCTTTTTAATTATTTTATAGCTATCCCGTAAATACCAGAACCTAAAATTAACTTAATTAAATTTTTTTAAATAGTTTATATTTAAGTATTTTATCGTTTATTTTGCTATAATTCCAGTATTAAATACGTCGTATATTTTATTAAATAATTCTAATTTCTATAACCTTTAATTTTGTTTTTTACGAAATATTATATTTCCGGGAAGTATTAATATTCGCCGAATATTTAAACTTATTATTGTTATTCCAAATATTTATCCCTAAAGTATATCGTTTTCGTCGTTTTTATCGTTATTTAAATTACAGGTTCTTAATTTTGATAACTTCCGTAATATATTTATCTAAAATAATAAGTCGTTCGATTCGAATTATCTTATTTTCAACGTCGTTTTACATTTTTTGTAAAATATATCGATTACTATTTTTTCTTTTTTATCTTCTTATTCGGCTTTAGTAACTAAAGTTTTAAAAATAATAACATATTTAAACGCAAAACCCTTTTGTTTTGAATTGAAACTTTTCTAAGCCGTATATCGTTCCTTATCGAAATTATTAAAATTAAAACGGAATTTATTTTCGAAAGTAATATACGCCGAAAAAATATTATTAATAAAAATTTTTCAATTGGCCTCGATACTTTTTAAGTAATTTCCTATAATATGTTCAAATTAATTTCCTGCATTTTTAGTAAAGCATATAATTATAGTAAAAATTTTATTTAGAATACTATCGATATTTAGAAAACGTAAATAAACGCGTACTTAAATAAGAAAAACTTATAGGTTTTTTTTCTCATTATAAGCTTTCGATTTCTTAAGCTTTATTTGGTAACAGTAATTATTAAGGTAGCGCTTACCATTTAATTGGTAAATTATGAGAAATTTTTCTTCAAGGTTCGAATAGGTACTTACAATTACTAAAAAATTATTTTCGAATTATTAATTAATACTTTGATAGTATTAAATATTGCTTAAAATTTAATGATATTATTAAATAAAAACTTGTAACGTATAACGGCTAAGTTAATTAACTCATTATTAAACCTAAGCTAACAGGATAATATTAGTAAAATACTGTAAAAATTTAAACAATTAATAAATAACTTAATTACGTTTCGTAATACTAAAAAATTTTAAGTAACGAAATTATATTACAGACTATCGTTATATCGCTATTAAACTATAAGATTTAATAAATATAGATATCTTTATTTCCTAGTACTGGCTTATTTCTGCTTAGTTAATAATTATTAAGTAACGATTAATCATGCTTAATTAATCAGTGTTAAGTATTAATCACGTAACTCGACTCATTTGGGTCCTATTTCGATCTATTAGACCGTTTCCGGGACCTCCCTCCTATCAGGTTATGACAAAAAAACTTTAGTCAAATTCTTAATACGTCTTTTCCGCATAGGTCGTTAACGACAATACCACTAGTCTAAAGGTGCGAAATTGGTGAACCGTACTCTTTAATCTTTAGATAAACTGGATCACGAATTTTCCTCCGTTATAGCCGTTTAAGTATCTAGGAGTTTCGACGTAATTAATTGTAACGCCGTAAATTACGAGTTATTATTGGATATATATTAAAATGTTATCGTTTTCCACGGTTTAACCGTTATCGGTAAAAGCTTTTTAATAATTGTTAAACGTTTATAAGGTTTTTTGCAAGTTTTTAAGTGTTTTCGGAGTCCGAGTAGATTTTTTACATAATTAGATATTGGGTAAGTTTGTTAACTTTTTATATATTAAGGATTTTTTCCGTTTTATATATTTATTCGTTTTTTATTTTTATATTATTTTTTTAATATGTATTTTAATAATATTTATTGTTAACTTAAGCAAGGATATATAAAAAATTAGATGGAGTTTAATTTTAGGTGCTAAATTTAACTGGTAATTATTTTTTAAAATTTTTTTGATAACTTTGTAAGGGCCGATATATTTAAAGTCGAATTTCCTATTCCGACGCTTTATTTCTATGTTTTTAGTAGTTAGGTAAATTCTTTTCCCATTCGAAAAGGTTAGTTTTTTGAACCGTTTTAGTTGTAATATTTCTTTATTTAATTATATACGAACTTAAGCTTTGTTTTTATTTCTTAATATTGCTGTTTAAGTTGTTTTAATATAAGGATTGTTTGAATATTAAGTAGGCCTTTTTTATACCTTTTTATGAACTTTTGAGATAAGTTTAAAGTTAGTTATAAACGGGGTCGTTATAATATTTTCGTAGTAGTTGGTGTTGTAAGTTATTTAAGTTATTAATAACTTTTTAATTTAATTATTTTATTCATAATTACTATAATATTTTAAGTATATTCTAATATTTAGTTTTGACGTTTTATTTACTTATTTATCTAGGGTCGAACCGTATTAAATAATTGGTGATTTAGGTTAATTTATATTATTAGGCTTTACAAAAACTTAAGGTAAACTTTATATTTTTGTTTTAGATAATTTCTTATACTACTTTATATATATTAAAACTATTTTTGAAAAAGATATACGTTATTTATTTAACGTTTATATTTTCGTTATAAGGTAAAAAATAAGAAAGTTTTATAAATTAGTTAATAATTACGAAAATACTGTCGTAATATATACCCGTGGTGAGATTAGTTAATAATAAAAGTTTAGTAATAAAATTCTACGGTTATTTTGCGACTGGTAATAATTGTAGTTTTTTATATAGCTTATATCGTTGTATTTTTATTTTAGCGTTAACGTTATACTTGCGGAAAAATTTTTGTACTATATTTTTCATTTTAAGAAAGTAAGAATACGCTAAAAACGTTTTAAGATTTTATAGATTTTTGAGTATTTATATAATTCGTATTCGTATCTTTTTCGTAATAAGCGTTATCGGTATTTTTTTAAGATTTATAATTTATTCTATTTATTCTTATAAATTATCGTTCTGTATTTTAATATTTAATATATATTAAAAAGTATTACTTGTATAGTTGTAATTTATCATAGGCATAGTTAATTTTTTATGATAATATTAAAAACTGCATAACTAAGTTTAACCGTTTTCTTTTTAAGGTTTAATCGTTTACTAAAAGCATTGGTTTTGCCGTTTCTTAAACTTTTTTGATAAATAATAATAAAACTATACTTCGTTAGTTTTTTTACATAGCGAAACTATTATATTATAAGTCTTTTAATTATGGTAAACCGGGTAAGATTTTTAAGTCTATGTAAATCTTGATCGAATATCGGTTACTTTTAAGGAAATATTTAAGCTCGCGAAATGTTTTAATAATAACTATAACCTTTTTATTAGGAATAATATAATATAATTCAGATTTTTATAACTTATAAGAAAAAAAGTAATAAGGTGTAATATATTTTAATTATTTCGTTATCCGAGTATTACGTTTATAATATAAATTTACGTATTGGTTTTTAATTTAAGTAAATTATTTAAATCGTATATAATTAGTATTAATTAGCTTATGATAACCTTTTTAATTCGTTCAAAACCTTTTTTTATTTTCGACATTTATCAGAATTTTTCCTTTTTTCTAATAAATTTATTTAAAGGTTTTACTGTCTAGCTAAAGTTTTTAACCAATTTTCGATAATAATTAGCGATTTTAAAGAAAGTTTGTACCTTTTTAACGCTGGTAGGTATTATTTAATTTCGTATTACTGCGATCCTTTTAAGAATTATTTTAATATATCCGGAAGTAATAACGTAACCTAAATATTGTATTTTCTAACTATAAAACTGACTTTCTTTTTTACGTTAACTAATAAGTTAGCGTTATAAAGTAACTGTAATACTTATAAACGTATCTTTTATATTATTTCTTTTGATTTCTAAAGAAATGAGAATATCGTTAATAAAACATACTATAAAAACGTGAAAATATTTTTTAAAAACGTCATTAACTATATGTTAAAAAGTTACTGGCGCGTTAATAAGTCTCATGAGGGTGATAAGGTATTCGTATAAACTATATTTGATTCGGAATGTTATTTTCCATTCGTAACCTTTTTCTAATTCGAATTAGGTTGTATTTATTATTATGATCGAAAATAATAAACTATTACATTCCATAAAAGTTATTTTTTATTTCGTTAATTAAAGGTAATAATATTCAATTTTTAATAGTAATATTATTAAACTGTCAATAAGTTATAACTAGTTATAACTTCCTGTTTTTCTTAAGTATAACAAAATAAGATATTTTGCTGGTAATTTCGATAGTCAAATTTATCTTTTTTTTAGCCGCTTTTCCAGGTATTTTTTAAGTACGTATAATTTTATCTCGTTAAAATCACAAATTGAGTAAAACTTAGTTAATGTTTTTTTAGAACAATTTTATAGTTTTCTTCGTTATATTCTGGTACTTTTATCTTAAGCTTTTTTCGGGATAAATGCTTATATTTATAGTATTATATGTCAGAGTATGGCGGGATCAGAGTGAGAAGAACAATACTGTTATCTTGGGACCCAGTCTGAAGCTTGCCCTTCTTCCCTTAGAGGGGAATGGGCAGCTAGCTATATGACAATCACCCCGCGACGACATCGTAGCTATCGCGTAACTATAACCCCTCGAATGCTTAGCGCCATCTAAATGATGCGCATACTCCTCCACGATCTCCTAGCCCCTGTCATTATAGTATTATTTTTAGTAAATCTTTTAACTTTTTAAGCTATTATTATAAGTCGTTATTTAATTATTATAATTTCTCTTTAGTAATAATAATAATACGTCGTATTTTTTTATAATACCTATTCTTTTTCATATAACGTATTCCTATAAGTAATAAGGTTTTTATCGTAACGTTATGCCGGTATTTATTACTATTTTTAATCGAATATTAAATTTTTTTTCTTTTCTTTTTGTATTTATCGCTAAGTTATAAAAAAAACTTTACTTAACTAGTTTTCTAGTTGATTAAAAGGTTATATATATATAACTATATTCTTTTTAAAATTATGTCGTAATTTTTCAACAGTACAATATCAAAATTAGCCGTTATATTCCTTCCTAAAGCGAAAATATCGAAGTAATTATTCTCGCGTATAATTTTTCCGTTATCGTAAAAAAATAATTATCTTTCGACGGTATTCGTAATATAAAAATCTTTCTTCTATCTCCATGGTAGTTTAAATTAGTTAATTACCTTAAGTATAATATAGTTATCTTTTAAAGCTTTATTATCCACTATAACAGTATACTAATATATCTTAATCCGTATTTTCAGGATAATAAGGTTATCGTTATCCCCTATTATTGTTGAAACCCTTTTTGAAAGCTGTTTTTATCTTCTTTAGGTTTTATCATCCTGCGGTTTTCCTATAACTAGCTTTCGTTTTTTAGGCATTTTTCGAGTTATTAAACTTTGTTATTTAACTATTCGGTTTTATCTTTAAAATATTTAATAATTCTTTATTACTATTTTATCTTATTTTCGAGTTTTTCAATTCGCTTTTTATATCCGCTTATTTAAACGTTTAATATTAATAGTTTGTCAGTTTATCAGTATATTTCTTCGTTTTATCATATGAAACATTTTTCTATATTGCGGATAGTATTTTATATACTATTATTTTTGTCATTTTCTTATATTTGCGAAAGGTCTTTATAGATCCTTACTTTTTTTCAGGATTTATCGTAATAACTAGTTAAAGATAAAGGTTAATAATTAGCTGCCGTATAGCTAGATTAAGTTCTTCTTATGCTGCTTCTTTTTATTATCGGTATTCCTAGGTGTTACGAAAATAAGAAAGGTTTTTATATAGGTACTCCTGTCTCTTTAGCCAATTTTCGGCTATTACTAGTATATCTATTACCTTTTTACCTATGCTTCATAAATGTCAGTACTAGCGCTAATCTCCGGGATCGCTTTTTTATTATTTAAGAAAATTAAACCTTTATTTTTACATTCGTATAATTTTTTGAAAGTTATAAACTTTTTATTTTTCGTGTTCGGAGTATCGTAACTTTACATAATAAATTACGTAAAATGTTCCGGATCGGTTGGTTTTTTTAAGTAAGATAGATTTTATCCATTATTAATAATTTTATAACCATTTCTTCATTAACTAAATTATTTATCATCCTATTTATTTTTATTATTTTCGTAAAATTAGACCTTTTTTAATAAGTTATACCTATTCGTTATAATTTTATAATTATTATTATAATATCTTTTGACGTTTTAAATATTGTTATATTCCGGCCTAAGATAGTTTTTTTAGTTTTTTTTTGCGTCTGTCATATTTTTACATACGAAGATCTTAAGAGATTTTTTTTTTTCGTCTAATTGCAGCGAAAGCTTTTTTACCTTAATTATTTTAAGAGTATCCCGTAAGTACCGAAATTTATAACTAATTTTCTCGAGATTTTTTAAGTAACTTATATTATGATACTTTATAACTTATCTTATTATAATTCTAGCATTTAATTTATTATTTATTTTATTATTAAATAACTTTAATTTCTATAAATCCTAATTCCGCTCCGTACGAAATATCATTTTTCTTCAAAGTATTGGTATTTGCTAAATTTCTAGGCTTACTATTATTTGGAATGTTCGTTTTTAAGGTATACCACTTTTATCCTTTTTATCGTTGTTTAAATTGTAGATTATTAATCTTAATAACTCTTACGATGTACTAGTTTAAGGTAATAAGTCGTTTAACCTAGATTATTTTATCCTTAACGTTGTTTTTAAGTTTTTTTATAAAATATATCGATTAATACTTTTTTTTATCTTTCTATCCATCTTTAACAATTAAAGTTTTAAAGATAATTACGTAATTAAACGCGGGTTTTCTTACTTTAAATTGAAAATCTTTTAGGCAGCCGACCGTTTTTTTATTAAAATTACTAATATTAAAGCGAAATTTATTCTTAAAATTATGATACGTTAAAAAGATATCGTTTGTTAAATGTTTTCGATTATTTTCGGTATTCTTTAAGTAATTTCTTATAATAAGTTTAAACTAATTCGTTACGTCTGTAATAAGGTATGCTTTTATAGTGACAATCCAAGCCGGAATATTGTTAATATTTAAGAAGCGTAAGTAAACGCGTACTTAAATAAAAAAAGTCTGCGGGTTCCCTTTTTCACTATAAGGTTTTAGCTTTTTGGGTTTCATTTTGGCGATAATAGCTACTAAGGGTATACCTACCACTTAATCGGTAAATCGTTAAAGGTTCTTCTCTAGGTCTCGAATACGTACCTAAAGTAGCTGGAAACCGATTTTTTATAAATTGGTCGATATTTTGATAGTATTAAATATTGCTTAAAATCTGACAGTACTACTATAAAAAGCGTATAACATATAACGGCTAAATTAATTAATTAAGTATTAACTTTAAACGTACGGGTTTATATTAATAGAAATATTATAGAAATTTAAATAATAAATAAATGAGGTAACTTAATTACGTTGCGTAATAGCAAAAGTATTTTAAGTAACGAAGTTATATTATAAGCTGTCGTTATCTTACTATGGATTTTTACGAGCGTATATATCATTTACCGGCTTACTACATTGCTTTTTATAAGTTAGTACTCCGGTTTACTGGATTATTTTAAGTAAGTTAGTAATCCAGCTTATTAAATCACTTCCAGTAAATTGGTAATTTATTACGTGATCTGCCCCACTTAATGTTTTATGTTTTTTACTTACAACCCTTTTTTGGAGGCCGTAGCGTGTTAGGTTATGATAGGTATAAAGTTAATACTTTATTTAAGCTTATATATTCTTAATAGCGTTTAAGTCCGGGTTGTTAGACGGTTATTTTATTAATTTAATTCCGTAGTAACGAAACGTTTCCTTCGTGATACGGGCCGAATAAGCCGGTACGTTATTTTACTGAAAAACTATCGTAGGATATACGTATTTTTACCGATATATTAAGGGAAATATATGTTTAATATATTTTTCTGCGGTAATCCCTTTATATCTTTTAGGCTATATAAAGTAAGGCCTTTTAACCCTGCTGTAAATAAACTCTTAAAATATTTATTCATAATTTTTAACGCGAAATATATCGAATTTTTTAGCGTTTTTCTAATCGTAGATCGTATTTTAGTGTGTAAAAATATTATTCGTATACGTTTAGGTTTCGTCGGTAAAAACCCGAGGTTATGGCGAACTTTTATGTTAATTTTCGAGATTAGGTCTTAAACGGAGCTATTTTTTAGTAAAGGTTATACGCTTGTTTTTCGTAAAGTTGATCGTATTATTACCGAAATTGTTTAAGCCCAGGACGAAGAACCGGAGGTTTGATTAAGGGAGTTTTTAGTGGCGGCGGTTTTTATTAAGAAAACGCTTTAATCGTTAAAGGAGAGGACCGTTTATCGTGATAAGGTGCTTTTTATGGCTATAAGGTGTTAAAGGATCTAGTAACGCTAGTTGTATTTAACGTTAGGAATGGCCTGTTTTTTTTTTCGATTTTTTTATATGATTAATTAGTTATATATAAAAGCGTTCGGATAACGATTTTATTATCGCGAGTTAAACGGGGGTGATAACTCGTACGTTTCTTTTTTGTTTTCCGGGCAGGTGTTTAACGGACTTCTTTAACGGTAGGCTGTTATGCCGTAAGTTGTATACGATTAACGCGGGCAATAGTAGGGTTTATAGGCTTAAGACGGGTTTGTAAAAGAAGCTTTGGATTAGTTATTATAAGAGAGTTAAAGCGCAGGAAGGGATAGGGGGCGAGAGCGTTGCGGGAAACGCTTCGTTATATCTTACAATAGTTATGAGTAATAAAGGTTAAAGCTCTAATCTAATATTGGCCCGGATTAAGGTGTGACGGCTAGGCTAATTAACTAACTATTAAACCTAAGTCGATGGGTTTATGTTGGCAGAGTACTGTGGGAATCTAAGTAATAGAGTAACAAGATAACTTAGTTACGTTTCGTAATACTAAAGGTGTTTTGGGTAACGAAGTTATATTATAAGCTGTCGTTATTTAATTAGGAAGTAATAAGCGTATATATCCTTATGCTTTATTATTAACTTATTTTTACTTAAATAATTATTATTAAGCAGTAATTAATGGTACTCGATTATATTTAGTAAATTTCTGCTGAACATTACTTACGTGACCTGACTTATTTGGGTCCTGTTTCGGCCCAGAGGGACCGTTTCCGAGATCTTCTTCTGTTAGGTTGTAATACGATCTTCTTTTTCCACAAATCTTGCCCTTAAGATTTCTTTTTTTCTGGTAAGTATTGTTTTTATTATGTTAGGTTACATAGTTAAAATTCGTCTTTAAGTCCCATTTTCGACCATTTATCATTAAAAGCTTTTTTTTATTTTTGACGAATTTAGTTTTAAAGTTATGCCGTATTTTTTTTATTTTTTCAAAAGTTAGAAATGCGAAATAATAGAAAACGTGTTTAAATGTAAGGTAGGTATTAAGCGGGGTATTTCTTGTAACGGGAATGGTGTTTTTTTTTTTTTCGTTAAAGAATATTCGTGCCGAAAATTAACGTTTAAAACGAAAGGAGATGTTAGCGGAGAAGCGTTTTTTGGAGCTGTAATAACGTTATTAGCGAAAGATGAACGAAATTATTACGCGTTTGATCCGTTTCGAAAGTAAAAAGCGTTTTTTCGTTAAAGGGTGTTAATATAGTATAGCGTAAGCTGTAATTATTAAAAAAGCTAGAAAAATAGAAACGGCAGGAACAAATTGATATAAAGGTTTTTATGGCCGTATTGGTATTATTTGTTGGTTTTGTCGATTAGTCGGATATAGAAAATACCGATTGGTCCGCCGAGAACGTGGATTAGGGCTTTATTTTTGGTGGTTCCGCCGTTGTTGGTGAAAATTCTTTAATAGGCGTTAAACGCCAACTAGATTTTTAACGGGTTCTCAGAAGGTTTCCGAATCCGGGTAGTTTTTTTATTTAACTAAATATTACGTCAGTCCATCGATTTTTCGGATGTCCACGATTTTTTCTGCCTCGTATTTCTGTTTATTTTTTACTTTTATACCGTTTTATTTGATATGTATTTTGATAATATCCGCGGTTAACTTTAGTAAGAATACGTAAAAAATTGGATGGATTTTAACTTTGGGTGGCAGGTTTAATTAGTAATTATTATCCGAAATTTTCTTAATAATTTTATAAGAGCCGATATACTTGAAGTCGAATTTTTTATTTGGGCGTTTTATTTAAATGTTTTTAGTAGTTAAGTAAATTGTTTCTCCTTTTGAAAAGGTTGGTTTTTTTAACCGTTTTTAGTTGTAGTACTTTTTTATTTGATTGCGTACGAACTTAAGTTTTGTTTTTATTTTTTTGGTGCAGTTATTTAAGTTGTTTTGATGTTAAGATAGTTTTGATACTAAGTAGTTTTTTTTTTATAACTTTTTGTAGATTTTAGGAATGAATTTAAAGTTGGCCGTAAACGGCGTTATTTTAATACTTTTATAGTAACTGGTATTATACATTATTTGGGTTATTAGTAATTTCTTAACTTAGTTATTTTGCTTATAATTAATATAATATTATAAATATATTTTAAGTATTTAATTTTATCGTTTTGTTTGTTTATTTGTTTACGGTCTGAATATATTAAATAGCTTATAATTTAAGCCGATTTGTATTATTAAGTTTGCCTAAAATTTGAAAGTAAACGTAATACCTTTATCCGAAATGATTTTATGGGGTATTTTATGTACGTTAAAAATATTTTTAAAAAAGTTATATGTTATTTGTTTAGCGTTCGTATTTTCGTTATAAGGTAAGAAAGAAGAAAATTTTGTAAATCGATTTACGATTATAAAAATGCTATCGTAATAGATATTTGTAATAAGGTTTTCTGGTAAAAGAAGTTTGGTAATGAAATTTATCGTAATAGAATTTTATGGTCGTTTTGCGATTGATAATGGTTGTAGTTTTCCGTAAGGTTTATGTCGCCGTGTTTTTGTTTTGGCGCATATGTTATATTGTCGTATAATTTTTTGTATCATTTTTTTTTTTTCGGGAAGCGGTAAAATCGTTGTAGTTTTTTAGTATTTTTCCTACCCCTAAATGTTTATGTAAGGTATATTCGTATATTTTTCGGGTAAGGTATTTTCTGTATTTTTTAAGTATTTATGCAAATAACGGATTATTTATATTTTGTACATATATATTAAAGTTTCGAATTATTTTATATATGTCGGGTGGTGTAATTCTAATTATTACGATTTATCGTAGACATAAGTATTCTTTCGTAGTAGTACCGAAGATTACGTAATTAACTTTAATTACCTTTTTTCCGAAATTAGGTCGTTTATTAAGTACGTCAGTTTTATCATTTTCCGAGTTTTTACGATAAATAATGATAAAGTCGTATTTTGCTAGTTTTTTGTCGTAACGGAGTTGTCATATTGTTAGTTTTTTGGTTATGGTAAATCGGGTAAGGTTTTTATGGTTCGTATAAACCTTAACTTAATATTGGTTGTTTTTGAGGAAATGTTTAAATTTTCGAAATATTTTGATAATAACTAAAAATTCTTTATCGGGTATAGTATAGCGTAGTTTTGATTTTTGCAATTTGTATGAAAAGAAAGTAATAAGATGTAATATTTTTTAATTATTTCGTTATCCGATTATTGTGTTTAACGTATAATTTGATACGTTGGTTTCCAGTTTTATTAGGTAATTTGAATCGTACATAATTAATATTAGTTAATTAGTAATTACTTTTTTAAGTTGTTGGAATACTTTTTTCGTTTTTGGTATTTATTGGAATTTTCCCTTTTTTCGTGTAAGTGTATTAAGGGGTATAGTTATTCGGTTAAAGTTTTTGATAAATTTTCGATAGTAATTAACGAATTCGAGGAAAATTTGTATTTCCTTAATTGTAATGAGTTGTATTTAATTAAATATTGCAGCGATTTTTTTAGGGTTTATCTTGATATGTTTAGGAGTGATAATATAGCCTAAGTATTTTATTTTTTATGTATGGAATTAATTTTTTTCCGCGTTAATTAGTAGATTGGCGTTTTAAATTAATTGTAATACTTTGTAAATATGTTTTTCGTATTATTCCTTGGTATTTGAAAAGATAAAAATGCCGTTAAGGTAATATATTATAAAAATATCGAAATGTTTTTTAAGGATATAGTTGATTATACGCTTCAAGGTAACGAATGCGTCGGTAAATTTTTTAGGGGTAACAAGATATTTATAGAGGCCGTATTTAGTTTGAAACGCCGTTTTTTATTCGTGGCCTTTTTGGATTCGGATTAAGTTATATTTATTTTGAGGTCGAAAGCGGTAAATTATTATGCTTTATGGAAACGATCCTTTATTTCGTTAATTAAAAGTAATAATATTTAGTTTTTAATAGTAATATTATTAAGTTGTCGGTAGTTTACGATTAGTCGTAATTTGCCGTTTTTCTTAGGTACGAAAAATATAGGGTAACCGGCCGGCGACTTAGATAATCGAATTTATCCTTTTTAAGTCGATTTTCCAGGTATTTTCTAAGTATTTGTAATTCCGTTTCGTTAAGAATTGTAGATGGGATAAAATTTGGTCGATGTTTTTTTTTAAGAGTAATTTTATGGTTCTATTCGTTATGCTCCGGTAATTTTGTTTTAAGCTTTTTGCTGAATAATTTCTTATATTTATGGTATTATGGTGGTATATTGGTTAATTCTTTTAATTCCGGATTAGGTTATTATAGGTTATTATTTAATTACCGTAATTTCGCTTTGATGGTGGTAATAATACGTTAAATTTTTATATGGTACCCTTTTTTTTATATCGCTTTTTTGTAAGTGGTGAGGTTTTTGTTGTGTTTTTATGCCGACATTTGTTATTATTTTCGATTAAGCGTTAAAATTTTTATTTTTTTCTTATTATTTATCGTTAAATTGTGAAAAAAATTTTACCTAGTTAGTTGTTTAATTAATTAAAGAGTTGTATTGGCGTAGTTATGTTATTCTTAAGATTATATCGTAATTCCTTAACGGTATAATGTCGAAGTTAATGGTTATATTTTTTTAAGGTTAAAATTTCGAGATAATTAATTTCGCGTGTGATTTTTCCGTTATCGTATAGGAATAGTTGATTTTCGATAGTGTTCGTAATATAAGGGTTTTTTTAATATTTTTATAGTAATTTAAGTCGGTTAATTATTTTAGGCGTAATGTAGTTATTTCCTAAAGCTCCGCTGTTTACTATAGCGGTACATTAGTATGTCCTAATCCGCAATTTTAGAATGATGGGATTTTCCTTATTTTTTATTATTGTTAAAGCCTTTTTTAAGAGTTCTTATTAACTTCTTTAGGTTTTACCTCCCCACGGCTTTTTTATAAGGAGCTTGGTTTTGTTAAAGGCTGCTCGAACCATTATGTTCGCTTTTTGAAATTATCAATTTAATCCCGTAGTTATTTGATAAAATATTATTATTATTCAATTTGTAGCTTTAATTTGTTAATGCGTATTACATATCTTTCGGTATTTTTATGAAGTTATATGTTTCGAAATTTTTGCATCTTTAATATTTTTTTAAATAAAATATTTTTTCTATTTATCGTTTTATTTTTTAATCTTATTAGGTTTATTGTTTTTCTATAGTATGGATTATATTTTATGTAGGGGTATTTTCGTTATTTCCTTAGAAAATCTTTAGTAAGTTATATAAGTTTTATTGAAATATTTTTCCTTTTTTTAGGGTCCGTAATAACGGATAGCTTAAGATAAAGGTTGGCAATTTATTGTCGTATAGCTAGGTTAAATCTTTTTAAAGTTGTTTCGTTTTTTGGGTTATGTGTGTACCATTCGTAATGGTAAAAAGGATTTCGTTATAGGTATTGCTTTTTTAAAGACTAATTTTATAAGGCTGTTTTTTAGTCGATTTCTTCCCGTAGGCAGATAGTATAAAGGTGCTAATATTATTGTTTGTTATATTTATTTTTTTCTTGTTTGATTTAGAAAGTTAAATTTTTCTTTAGCTATCCGAATAATGCGTTTTTCGATAAATATTTTCTGTTTATCTTTGGTATTTTTCTAACTATTCCTTTATTATTTAAGATAATCGTTTTCGAAGTTTTTTTTGCCGCGTTCGCGAAATAAGTTATTTAAGGTATTGTAATATTTTAGCTTGTAAAAGTTCTTTATTTTTATGTCGTCCTTATATTTCCTAATTAAAGGGTTTTATAGTTTTTTTTCCTTTTCGTATTATGGCAAAGGTTTTACCTTTTTTGCTATAAGATGATAATCTAATAGGTATAAAAGTTTATAACTTATTTTGTCGGGGCTTTTTAGGTAATTTGCATTTGGGAAATTTATGGCTAATTTTGCCATAGTTCCAGTATTTAACTTATCGAGGATTTTGTAGCTGGATAGCTTTAAGTTTTATAGGCCCTGGTTCCGTTCCGAATAAGGTGTTTCCTTTTTTAGGGGTATTAGTATTTGCTATATATTGAAACTTTTTGCTTTGCCAAGTGCCCGTACTTGGGGTGGTTCGTTTTCGTTGTTCTTATCGTCGTTTAAATTATCGATTGTTAATTTTAATAACTTTTTCGATATATTCGTTAAGGGTATAGGTTTTTTCGATTCGAATTATTTCGTTTTTAATATCTTTTTTAAGTCCTTTATAAAAAATATTAATTAAGGCGTTTTTTTCTTTATCTCCTTATCCGGTTTTGGCGATTAGCGTTTTAAAGTTAATAACGTACTTGGAAGTAGGTTTTTTTTGTTTAAAATTAAGAATTCTTTATATAAAGGATTTTTCCTCGTTAAAGTTACTCAAATTGGAACGGAATTTATTTTCAAAGTTAATATATAAGGAAAAGATTTTATTAGTTGAAGTTTTTCGGTTATTTTCGGCGTTTTCCATATAGTTCCGCGTAATGGGTTTAAATTAATTAACTATATCCCCCATAAGATATACTTTTACCGCGAGGATTAACTTAGGAATATTACTAAAACTTAGGAAACGTAAGTAAATGCGAATTTAGGTAAGGAAAATTTAAGGGTTTCCCTTATCGTTATAAGGTTTTGGCCTTTTAAGTTTTATCCGAGGGATAATTAGTAGTATAACCGATACCGCTTTAATTTGTTTACTAAGTTGTTGGTTTTTTTTTAAAAATTTCTTAATATAAACCTGAAGTTATTGCGAGGTCAATTCGGAATTACTGGTCGACATTTTAATAATATTAAATATTGTTTAAAATTTGACGGTATTATTAAACAAAAGCTTGCAACGTATAACGGCTAAGTTAATTAACCAATTATTAAACTTAAGTCGACGAGTTTATATTAGTAAAGTACTATGGGAATTTAAGCAATAAAGTAATAAAATAACTTAGTTACGTTTCGTAATACTAAAAGTATTTTAGGTAACGAAGTTATATTACAAGTTATTGTTATTTAATTAAGAAGTAATAAACGTATATATCCTTATACCTTATTGCTAACTTATTTTTACTTAGTTAATTATTATTAAGTAGTGATTAGTAGTGCTCGATTATGCTTAGTAAATTTCTGCTGAGCATTGCTTACGTGACCTGACCCACTTGGGTCCTGTTTCGGCCCAGAGGGACCGTTTCCGAGACCTCCTCCTGTCAGGTCGTAACATAAGGTACGTTAGATGTAATTCCCATATAAATTTATATGCGGGATACAAAAAGGAACTGGGCCATTGGGGGGGGGGGGGGGGGGGTTTAGAACCGTGGGACGATGTATCGCACTAACTGCAATAACCCCTGTGGGTTGTGTACGTCCCACGCTAGGCCTAGTGTCCCGCACCCACTTCCTGGATCGGTCCACAACACCGAATACTAGGGTATCACTAACAACACTCCCTAATATCTCAACGAAAACGGTATATTTTTGATTTATTCCAATTGCTACTAAAATAGCATGTCCTTTATTAGTATCTGATTAATTTCCATAACCCCCTTTAGGAAATTTTGCGCGTACCGTTTTTTATACCTTTTAACAGAAACCTTAATAATTTCCCTAATTTCCATAATTTGCTTAATTTCGAGGACTATATTGTTAAAATCCTTAATTATTATAATACGTTCTTAAGGTTTTATAGTTTTTAGTTACTTTTTTAAATTTTATTATTATAACGTAAGACGGCGATTTTAATAGATTTAAGGTTTAAAGCTTTAGAGTTTTTTTTAAATAAAACGCGAATATTACGAAAAATAACGACTTTTTACGAATTAATAGCCCGAAATTAATTTTGGACGTCTTTACCTTTTTTGGAAATATACTATATTATAAAATACTTTCTTCGAAGTTAATAAGCTTTAATTAATTTTGGAATTTATTCACGCGAAAAATTCCTAATTATTTTCAGATGTTAAAACGGTTTATCCGAGTTAAATAACGAAATATTTATTACCTTAAAACCCGCGTATATATTTTTATAACTAAAAACTTTTTTTAAAATTTTATAATACGTTTCGAAAAACCGTTATTTATTAACGGGCGTTAAAATTGCGAAAAAAACTAAAATTTAGTATTTTTTTATAATAATATTATTTTAACGGAACGAATACCTTAATATTAAGCGGTTATATAATATAGGAGTTATATATAAATATATATAAATAATGTATTTTATTCCTTTTACATTTAATTATAAATTCGACCGTAATATAAGTAATATATTAATTTAGGATAAACGATTTTTAATCGTAAAAATTTAAGAGTTTCGTTTCGGGAAATTAAATTTTCCGAAATTATTTAAAAGCGATTTAACGTTACTTTAATCTAATTAATTAAAGGTATATTTCTATTTAGGAAAATAATACAGAAACTATTATCCTTAAAAAGTAAAACCGGTAAAAATTATTACCGGTATTAACCGTTACCTGTTAACCATAATAACTTCGATTATCGTTATTTAAGTTATTATTTTAGAAATTTTCCGAAGTCCATATTTAATAAGGACGTTTTTACTTTTTTTCCGGGTTTTACTTTTTTATATCTTTATTTCGTTTATATTTACGATATTTTCGTTTTTAATTTTTAGTTCGCGGACGATAATTTTATACTGTTATTAAAAATTTGAGATTTTATTAAAAAAGTTAAAAAATGCGTAAAGAGTTTCGAAAAACTTTTATAATTTCCTTTAAAGCGTTAAATACCGGCTAATAACATGTTTAACTAAGTATTTCCTAAAAAAAATAAGCGCCTTTATTCGCTTAGTTAATATATTTTGCCATTTACAATATTTCGAAATCGTATGACATTTTCTTACTAACTTTCTCGTCTAATATCTATTTCGCCAGTTCGTTTTTTTTGCAAAGGGTTAAAGATTTGTTGATGCTAATAACCTTAAGCGTAAAATTTGGCTCCATTTTTTCGCGTAAACAAAGTGCTCTCTGCTACACCCCATTTCTTAACCGTTACCTTTTGCTAAGCGTCCGCAACAACTTCTGCTAAGGCCTACTGCAAGCGATACTCATAATCAGGTCCCATCTCAAATTGGAGCTTCAGAAACGTTGTGTGGGTTGAGTTATTGGGGAGTGTTGTTAAAAGGAGTGGGTGTTGAAGGAGCGAAAATCGGATTCAGGAAGTGGGTGGGGGACACTAAAGAATAGCTCCTCCTTCTTGTGGTTCTTGGAGTCGTAACAATTGCGTCGAGCTGATACCTGCTAAGGGGGTGTTCGGGACACTTCAACAACTTATATTTATGGCCCGTACTAACCATGTCAATCAGCAAGACGCTAAGGGGGTGTTCGGGCCACTTCAACAACTGATATTTGTGGCCCGTGCCAACCCTGTCAATAAACAAGACGCTAACGAACTTGCTGATGCTGATTTCTCCACTGTTTTGTGTTTCGCTTTAGTCGGCTAATTTTAACAAACGGCTTCGGCTCTAATTAACCTTGTTACTTCGTGATGTAGCTGAATCGTTACCGTTTTTTTGATATATATGGTATTAACATTTTCATTTAACGAAATATGACGTATTAAAAAAGGAATCGAGGGTATGTTAAATGGGAAAGCGTCGACTCGTTTGGAGAACGAAAAATATTAAAAAATATTTATAAGGTAGCTTAATTTCCTATACAAAATTAACGATTAATAATAAAGTTTTTTATATTCGAAGTTTTCGCAAAAAAAGTTATACTTTATTTTTAATATAATTGTTATTCCCTTAACGCGAGTTAAGATAAAAAGCTTTCCGGGTTTATCGATTATTATCTGTACCTAATAACGTTATATTAAAATTATTAAAGTTTTTATCGATTTTAAATTTTCGTAAATAAGTTAAAGGCCAAGCCTAGCCGAAAGCAGTAATTAACTATACGTACGTTATTCGTAAATTTCGTATAAGGTAATAATATTTTTGGAATTATATCAAAAACAGATTAACGAAAAATTTAATATTCCGAATTATAGAATTAAGAAATGCGGTTATTAAATCGTAATTAATAAGTTAAAGGCGTAAAAAATTTCCGTAACGAAAAAGCAGGTAAAAAATAAATATAATTATTTTTAAGAAAAGATTTAGGTATAACTTGTATTAAAGGAAGTAAGTGGTTTCGGTTAAGATAAAAATTTCTAAATTTTTACGGTTAAACCCGAAATATAAGAAAATTACTTAAAGGTTAATAATATTTCCTATATTAAATTATATGGTAATAATTAACCGTTATTTAAATATACCTTAAAATAAGGGCTTTCCGATATAAAATCTTAAAATACGTTAAACTTTATAAAGCTGTATTCGGGCCTTTTATTAAAGCTAAAAGCAAGTTAATTGTTGACTTTAAAAAAAAATAGCATTACCATTTATTCCGTTTAAAAGGTATTACAAGTTTTATTTTCGCAAAAATCGGCTGCCTACGAAAAAAGGAATAACTCCGTTAAAAAGGCCGAGAATACCGTCGCTTTGCGGCAAATGCGCAACCGCTTTCGCAAACGCCTTACCGAAAATTCGGAAACGTAGCGAAAAATTAGGAAACTTAAAGAATACGGTGGTTCGCTAGTGAAAAAGGGCTTCGAATAAATCGTTAAAGCGTTAATTCGCAGTGAAAAGCTAGCCCAAAATACGGGGTTAAATATAACGCTAACTTTTAGGATTTTTAATAATATTTATACCGATCAATTTAACGATAATACATTATTTCGAATCGTTCAAGCTTAGGCGCGTAATACCCGTTTCGTTACTATATTTATTAATTTAAACGATAATTTAAAATTTTAATAAATTAAAAGTTTCGAAAAAAATGGCGATTCGGGCGGTAAAAACCGCGAAAGTAACGAGGAGAAAATGTTTTATGATAATAACAAAAGTATTACAAATTCCTTAAATATGAAAAATAATAAAAATAATAAAAACGATACGGATATAAAACTGTAAAAATGTTAAAATAGTAAAAATGATGGAAATAATTAAAGGAAAAAGTAATATAAAAAAATTAATTTTTTTTCGAAAATAAGTTTTTCTATATTAACATATTTCGTTATAATATAACATATAAGTTATCCCAGTTATAAAAGTATTAAATTCTTATATAAAATAAATATATTCCGAATTTGGCAATATTTAAATTATTATAACGAAAAAACTAACAGAAATTTTCGTCTTTATTTAAAAAACTATAATTAATTTATTATACTTTAATATTAAACCTTTTTTTTAATTAACCTATAATAATAATAACACTTTTATTCCATTTTTTTCGCTTTTAATCTTTTTTAATTTTTTAATACGTATCTTATATTTTTTTCGCGATTTTATCATAATATCGAATAATAAAGAAAATTACTTTACCTAGTTTTTTTACGCGCGTAAAATTATTCGCTTAATTTTTATTATTAATATAAATTTTTTAATTTAGTTTTACGGATTCGTTAAAATCGATTTTGCTATAATTTAATAAAAAATTAAAAAGGCTAGCCGTAACGTAAATACCTTTTAATATCGTATTAATACGTAAATAAGGTTTTTCCCTAAAAATTTTAAAAATACCCTTTTATTTACCAAAAGCTTTTTCGATAACGTTCCGTAATTGCGCATACCTTAAATTATATAGCTTTCCGGCGTACGTAATTTTATTTTGGCCTACGTTTACTTTTAAAAATAATACCTTATTTCGCGATACGAAATAAGGATTCGTTTGCCGGTAACGTACTTAACGTCGTTAAATAAATACTTATCCTTAGGGATAATGAAATTATTACGATCAACCACGTTATTAAATATTTTGCCGTTGTTCGCAAAATTTTCCTAACTTGTTAATACGTAAGTAAACTTTTTATCGAAGTTATAAATAATTAATACATTCGTTAATAATTTTTTTTACGGTTTTTTTATATTTTTCGTTTAAAAACGTTACCTTAAATCCTAACCTTAAAATGAAAACCGTTAAACGTTTTTATTATATTACCAAATTATGAAAAAAACTTTTCGTTATTTACGATTCTCCGGTAAAAGCAAATATTAACAAATTTAATAATAGAACGTATTAATATTATAAAAACGTTTAAAATTTTATAAAACGAACGATAAACGACATTATTACTTTTTATAAAATAATCCGCGACAAATTAAACGGAAAAACTTTAAATTATAATATAAAAAAAATTATTATTTTTTCGTTTATCGAAATCTGTAACGACGGTTTTAAATTCGTATTCGTTAATAGTTAACTGCGTAACGCGTAATACGTATCTTTTTTTATTTTTATAATTTTTCGAAAACGATTATTAACCGAATATAACATTCCGGATTTATACGTAACGCCCGGTAAGTTATTAATATATATCTTTATACGGCGTTAAAAATTAAAATTAAAAATTACGAATGTAATAACGAAAATAATTAGTTGTTTTCGTTAAAAACGGCGCGGTTTTCATATTACCGCCATAATTATTAATCGCGAAAAACGTTAAGTTTTATTACGAAATTACAAAATGATAACTACGGAGGTTTAGGTTTATAACGTTATTAGGATATATAGCAAAAAAAAACGGCGTTAAACTAGGGCAAGGTTTTTAACGTAATCCATACGTTATTAATCAATAACTTTAACAACTTAAAAACTGTTAAAGTTAAAATGGGGGAAAATTAATATATTAATTAAATATAATTGGTCTAAACCCGCCAAAAAGAATCAGCAATTTTCAACAGAAAAAAATGGATATTGCTGATGTTGATAGACACGAACGGTTTGCTAAAGATGATGTTGATTCCCCACAAATATCAGTTGTTGAAGTGGCCCGAACACCCCCTAATGAACTTGCTGATGCTGATTTCTCCACTATTTTAAGTTTCGCTTCAGGCGGCTGATATGAACGAACGGGGTGCAAAAAAAAGACGGCTTACAGCTGGGGCAGGACTTTTGACGTAATCCATACGCCATTAATCAGCAGCTTCAACAACTCGAAAGCCGCTGAAGTTTAAGTGGGGGAAAATCAACATGTTGACTAAACATGATTGGTCCAAGCCCGCCAAGAAGAACCAGCAATTTTCAGCAGAAAAAAGTGGATATTGCTGATGTTTGATAGACACGAACGGTTTGCTGAAGATGATGTTGTTGAAGTGTCCCGAACACCCCCTAAGAATAGCCTCCGGCTGCGGCCTACGCCAGCATAAACGGGTTTGCGTGCCATTCGTGCCACCAGGCTAGGTGTGCAAAGGAGTCTATCTGAAGCCTTTTTCCGGGCGCCTCGCTCGGGTAACATTATTGTCGACAGTAGGGACCTCGTCGGGCATACGAAGCAACGTTCTCACCAGTGTAACTAAGACAAGTCCTAGCCAATTCGGAGTGTGACGCCGCCACCAAATCGCAGGCCACTGCTTCCGCGCGGCAGCCGCCAGCTCCCCCGTATCGGGCGGCGTCGATCCGACGGCCTATTGGCGAACCATACTAAGTTTGCCGATAGCGTCAGGAGCTGGGGCGTCCTGGTTTGCATGCTGCCCAACCAGGAGATTTCTACCGCAAGCTAACCCCATGCGAGCTTTAGGACTAATGTGGAGGACGACCGCTCCGAATTGCAAACGTAGGGGGGAAGAGAAGGGAATTAGGACCTTGACCGTTGGTAGGCCGGACCCCGCGTGGGCAAGCCCAGCAGCCGGCAAAATCGGGCAGGGCAGCCAGAACAAGAGATGCTGGCTCTTCCAGAGGCAAATTCGAGGGATACGCAGCAGCCCTCTGGGACAATCCTAGGCCAATCTAATGTTGACAGGCGCCGCGACAGCGCCTCGGGCATAGAATGAAAGCCTGAAGAGTGCGAGAGTTGGATGGTCGAGAGGAGGCTTTTAGGTAGGAAGACTCCAGGACTAAATTCCGGCCTCTGGGAAACGGCCAGGGGCTATCCGATTCCACTACTCCGCTTCAAGTACCATATTTACCACCATAGAGTCTTGGAAAATTCGAATCGATTCGGGAGTTGCCGAGGAGCTACCGACTCCATCCGTCCGGGACATGTGCTCCCCCGGGATCCTTAGTAGTCTCCGGAATTTTCTATGACGATATTGCGTCTTGCCCGCTCCTGAGGTTTGAGTCGAGTGTGATTCGTCTTCTCTGAGCCTAGACCACGTACCGTTACATACGACGCATGTGTTACGGCCTAACCAACCTCTTGCTGGCGCAACCTAACGTCTATTTCGCTAATGAAGCGGGATATCCCGTCGTGTTGTCGCCTTGTATCCGCTCTGGTTCCAATTGGCACGACGGAGATTCCATGTCGCCTCAGCTCTCCTACAGTTCTTGGACCGGAGACACCATAGAGGTTCTTAGCCGATACCTCTCTCACGAGTAGGCTGCGGCAGGACGGCGGGAATCTCAGCCCTGGCCAGATAATTGGTTGGACCATTGGTAAACACCAGGGTGGATGTGGGTCGGGATGTATTGCTGTGTAATTAGGGGCCACACTTGCTGCACGCTGACGGTCGTTAGTCAACTGTTCGGAACACGTAAGGACGACAACGTTCCCACAACCCAATCTACTTAAGACATGTTACGTAGCTCTTTGTGGCCGCCATTATGACCTGCTCTCGAGCGTGAATTACCGACGAACGTAAAATAAAGGCCTCTGCCGGGGGTACTTTGAATGCTTCGAAACCCCAATATTTACTGCGGCTTTATATAAGCAGAAACTCGCGCCGTACTTACAAAGTTCATGAATTTGCGTGAATTAACTATTACCCGCTGCTAGCCGCCACTCCCGACTTTTTGCATTCTCTGTCAGCATCCGAAACCCCGTTGTTTTGGGTCCACGTTATGTTGCTGACCAAGTATCTTACAGATTTAAAAATGGGGACAGTGATGATCAGATGGTTTCCCGAGGTCAACGACGACCCGGACGAGTTTATCGCGGACGTTGAGTATGCTGCGAAGCATGAGAAGCACATGGTGGATTATGTTACCACTGCCGCCCGCCGTGATTGTGCTGAAACCCGCCTTGAAAAGGCCGGAATCCGCCACCAGCAGGCCAAGGACCGCCACGATGAGGCCGCTTCCGACTTCGATGAGGCTATTATCCGCGAGAAAACCGCCAAAGAACGCCTCGAGGCCGCCATTAGGATGGCGACCGAAGCAGCTACCGGCGTACCACGTGGCGCTCGTAATTGCGGCGCTGAACCCATTGTCAAACCTTCCGCCGTCGATGCTGCCGTCAATGCTGCCGTCAAAGCCGAGATAGCAACTACCGCCGCTACCAAAGCTGCCGACTACGCCAATAGCGCTGCCCTCGATGCCCTCGCTGCCGCCCTCACCGTTAAAGATGCTGCTGGAACTGGCACCGGCGATGCCGCTGATAACTCGGCTATCCGCGTTGAAAACGCCGCCGATGCTGCTAGTAACTCGGCTATCCGCGCTAGAAACGCTCGGGGAGATGCCCTAACTGCTAAAGGCAGAGCAATCATGATTCAACAGAATGCTGCCGTCGCTCCTACGGTAAAGACAATCGCTACTAGCGCGGCTGATGCTGCCAGCATCGCCGCTGATGCTGCCAGAGCCGCCTCCGATGTCGTCATCGCCGCCTCCGATGCCGTCAACGCAGCCGAGGAAGCCAAAAAGGCAGCCGACGGGGCTTGCAGCGTTGGTGATAAGTATTTCGAGGCAAATCCTAGCTCGAAACAGATCTTGTCAGCTGTAAACCGCGCCAAGGTAGCCAGAGATCGGGCAGAAGCATCTCGATTCTGGGCTGCCAACGCTCAAGGTCAGGCAAAAACCGCTCGGGATGAGGCCAACAAAGCTCGGGATGAGGCCAAGATCGCTCGGGACGAAGCAAACAACGCCCTGGACCTGGCGGAAAGGGCAAAGGTGGCTCTCAAAACAATCAGAGACGTCGTAAGCAAATTCAGGGATACTGAGAGGGAGCTTGGTGAGTCTACCGAAGAGTTCGGCATAGCTGCCAGCGAGTCCAGCGCCGCTAAGGCCACTGCTCGCAACGCCGCCGTTGCATTTACCAAGGTTGCCGATACCTTTGCCGAAGCCACCCGTATCGCCGAAGCTGCCCGTATCGCCGAAGCTGCTCGTATCGCTGAAGCTGCCCGTATCGCCGAAGCTGTCCTCATCTCTGAAGACGATTATCTTGCCTGCGTACGTCTGTTTCGAAGCCACCTAACTGCCAATGCCAATGTGTGGTATTGCGGCTTGCCCCGACACGTCAAACAGGACTGGCTAGCTCTCAAAAGCGGGTTCCTTCAACACTTTAGAAACGCGGGGCCGGCCAGCCGGCTTTCGCCGAAACCGATGTTACCCTAGGGGTATGAAAGTGCAGCCGAGCGGGCCAAGGGGCGGGAGAAGCACATTAAAGCACCACCCACCTACACCTCTGCCGGGGTAAATTTCCTTACGTAGTTCGAGTGACTTGCCAGGGTGCGCTCCACTGATGGCCAGCTACATACACACTTTCAGAATCAAAGTCACTTTTCTAGCAATTTCCCTGGCCATGTGTTATGACCTAGCGAGCTTGCCCTTCCGAAACGGTCGGAGGGCACAGGGGCCTAAAACTCCGACCTTGATAAAGAGGTTGCGTGACTGGCTCAAATCAGCTCAATGCGTTTAATTGGAGCAAGACGGGCTTGGCGCCTTAAGCCGGTTGAGCCGGGACGATAGCTCAAAGTGACTTATAGGACTTAGGGGCTGTTCTCAAACTTTCAGCAAACGCTGCTGATTCTGAATATACTTAGATTTTTCCGAAAGTGCATTGTGGGGCTTGTACCTCAGGTAGGTATCTTTATTTTTTGCTTGTGGATACCGTCCCCATTTTTGGCGATGCACCCAATTAAAATTAATTATCTTTTTAAGTTTGCTGAACGCACGGACATAAGCATTCAGTTACGAAATCGGTACTGAAAGAATTGTGGGTCGACGGCTGATTTGTTTTTGGGTTTGTTTTTGATTCGTCGAAATTTTCCGTCCTTTGTACTATTCCATCAAAAAAGGTCATTCAGCAAGCCCTTCTGAAAGTTTGGGAACTGCACCTAACCTTTCTAACCTTCAATTTTTTAAAGATATCGTCAATATTATGATAGCCGTGAAGGCCGGCGTCAGGAGCTTCGTCTCGGGCTTTATCAACGCGTTGCCGTTTTACAGCGCGTACTGCAAGTAATTGCGATAAGAAATCGCGATATTGGAAAATGTTGATTTGATTGGATATTGCACCTGGAACCTTTACCATTTGGATGTGGGGTGGCATAGGTGAGTCTTATACAAGTTATACGGATGTGGGCAGCTGTCAAGGGTGTATGCATGCATCCGGAGTGTCTCCAGGAGGACCCTGGCAGGAACCTGGTCCGTGGGCTAGGTGGGACTAGCCTTAACCCATCGGGTTATTTTTAACTTATTTGGCTTAACGAATTTTTTTTCTTAATTTCTGTTTAAAATTTATTACAGAAAAAAGGTGTTTATATCGATTGCGCCCATACATATATGCCATTATATAATTTAAGATTACTTAATTATTTGTTTATTCTAATCAACTAAAATTAAATATAATAATTTTAATTGCATTATTTCGAATTTACATAAAATTCGCGTTGAGATAATATGTTGGTAAAACCTGAACAAATTATAATTCTTAATTTGCAAATATTATTATAATAGCGTAGTCCGTAAAAAAAACCCCCCGCCATTACCCTTTTACCGCCGCCCCGGCAGACCGACTGGTCTGACAATCAAGTCTAGATCTCATTAGTAACCTGCATCGTCCACCGCGTTCAAGCTATAGAGGCTTAGAACGCCCTTAGGTGCAGTATTAGCTTCTATAACAATCGATGGCTCTAACGTGAATCTGCAGAGGGAATCATAATGTCAGCACTGCTCGGCGTGCTTTGCGAGCTGGAGCGCGTCCCGGAGGACCAGGTCCCAAGCCCCCCTCCCTATTACCGCAACTGGGGTTTCACCATTTACCGCACGGAATACGGCGGATCATCCGACCAGGAGTGGCAGGTACTGCTAGACAAGATCCAGACCCAGCTTGTCAAGGAGCTCCAGAAAAAAGGCGGAGACGACGATAACGACAGGCAGATGAGAGAGAAGTTGATTTCCCTTTTTCGGCTAGAAGCACGGTCAGATGCCGGCCTGCTTCAACACGTTTCTATGGACCAGGTTCGCCAGCTGTACCAAGATAACCAAGGGGGGAGCCCGTTAAATGCTGACCTACCTACTCACCGTTATTTTTTGTTGGCGGATGCCAAGGTGCTGGAGGACGTAGGCCGAGGGGAGTTCTGGGTTAAGTGCGTGCAGCCCGATTACGTTGCGGCGGATTACCCACCCAAGAATACGCGGTTAGGCGGAGGGCAGCGATATTTCGGCTGGATGAAGATGACGGTAAGGAGCGTCTTCGACCTGTGGAAGGAACTCGACATTCACGATCTGGAAAGTATTGCGCCTCAGACGATTGGAGGCATGCATCTGGTTACGTGGGATGGGCAGTTTACGTAATTACGTATGAATCATGAAATATGGATGAATGACTTTATGTACATATTTTAGGGGCCTAGTCAAACTTATCCGTGTTAATTCCAAATCGTCCAGCTGCGACTCCAAGCTCCTTGAGATTCCCAGCACTTGTTCGGCAATGTCGTTGGTTACGACGCTCCAGTACCGGCGCATTTGATTAATGCCGTTCCGCACGAAGTCGCGCATGTGTATAATCAACCAGGCGAAGAAGTCGGTGGTCTACTCGCGCCAAAAGTCTGCGATGGACACCATGTCGTTTGGGTGGGCCGCGTTCCACGCGGCCTCGCCGTGCTCCCATGCAGCCCGACGTTGTTGACGATAATGGCCAGCCGCCCGTTGATGTTGAGCGGGCCTCTATGGTTCAGGCACCGGATCATGCCGATGCTAGCCCGCAGCCGCAGTAGCACGTATTCCGGTCTGGTCATCTCCCGTTGCTGATCGGGTGTTAGCCCCCCCCCATCAGCTGCGTATGCCATGTTAGTAAGGGTTTGATAACTGAGATGTATCAACTCACTGCTGTCTTGACCGCGTAGATATCTTTGTGCGAACTTACGAATGTCGCCTGGTTAGTATAGCTGCCCAAGCAGTCCATCACCCTATCGTACAACCGCGGGCAGTCCGTACTACCCGGTAACGGCGGCGCGCCGGGAAGTAACGGCATTATTTGGGCTTGTCTGAAAAAGTTGATTCTAACGGGCCCCGTCCGGGCCACGGCATCGCTTCGCAGGCTATCATTGTCTGTCAGCGCCAAGACTGGTAAGATAGCCAGAGTTCTAGGAACAACTTACCGTCCACGAGCAGCATCTGCCATAAACCTCCCCATCACGTTGCCGTCAAAAAGGTGCTCAACTTGCCGGACGTCAGCAGACGGCAAACACAGCACACACATGGCAAATGTAGACTTACTGTTGAATGTCTCGCCGTTGGGAAGCGACAGATAAATGATGCCTATGTTCGTGCAGTCGCCTCTGCTGGCGAAGTCGACCACCTCGTCCATAATGGGGTTATCGGGATCCAGGTCGCTAAAGCCGTAGGACTATTACTCGCTATCAGAAGTGCCAGGATCCAGGGGGTATATACAGGGATAACTTACACCAGGCAATATAATGGTAAGGGTAATCTGCTTACTGCCATCGGGGGATCTAAGCATGGGACGGTAAGGCCTCGGGCCAGCCCTCTTTTCCAGGACCGTATGGGCAAAATAGTCTAAGCTTAGGGAAGCGCCCATCCACTCAGCTTCCCTAGCGGCCAGCCGCTTGGCAAGGTCCGTCTCATCGAGATCGCACGAGTCGATACTTGTGCAGATGCCCTCGCAATTGGTCGTCCTGGTGTCACTGCCGCCCGCCCGGCCATTCCAGTAGTGCGGATTGCACATCACATCGTCGCAGAGCTCGATGGGGCCCTCGGTATTGTAGTTGGGAAGATCCTTCATGTAGTTGCGGAAGTGCCCCATCTTCCGGTTGAGAAACTTGTCGCCGATGCCATCGTTCCAGATCTCCTCCATGGCATCCAGCATGGCAGTGCTGCCCACCTTGGTAATCAGGGCCAACAAGAGACCCTCCGTCTTGGCCTCACGGGGGTCCGTCCGACGTTTTGCGAGCCCGGGGATAATGCTGGGCGCTCTTGTGTCAAGAACAGCCCCAGGGTCGGCACAAAGTCGGGTCTTCGAGGCACCTGGTCAGCTCATCCCGCCACACGCCGAGCTTCTCATTTTCCGCCTCGATCGTGTCACTGTAGTCAGGCAGGCAGCACCGGGCCTTACCGCCGCCCGAGCACTCCTCGGCGCCTGTGTGCATGGCGAGGCGGACGTGGTCGTTGGGGCCATTGGGCCGGCAAAAACCATCGCCGCCGCTGGCCGGGCCCGAGCCTATATTGGAGTACCATTTGCAGTCGGAGAAGGTCATCTTTTTGTTGCTGGTGTCGCAGCAAATCTTGCGCTCGCCGCCGAGGGTAATACCAGTCCATCCTCCGCCTCCGGCTGAGCGCTGGTCAGCTGTCTCTTCTTCTGGTTTTTTGGGGAAAATACTACGCACTCTTCAAGCATATCTCAGCACCGCCCATGCCAGTCGGCAATGACGCCAAGAGCGCCTCCCGGGACTGATTGCCGTTGGGCGAAGGGCAGCCCTCTTGCGTGTCGCAAAGGGGGAAGGCGCCAACACTAGCCCACAGGGTTACTTCTAGCCTACCTAGCTTGGCGGAATTGTTTTGATTTTCCTTTTTTTCCCCTTTCACCTTAAATATTACATAATAAATAGGAATCTGTTTTAATTACGCCGAGCCCTACGTGCCGTAACAATCAGTAACCCCCAATTTAATTATAAGCAAAGGATTTCCTACCGCATATATTGCCCCTTAAGTTCGTAAGACTGTTACGTATTGCCATTTTACTTATACAAATAAATCAGATAAGTATTATACGAGTTTGTATAAAGCTTAAAAAGAGAACTAATAGCTTATAGAGATAATATATAAGGGCTTACAGTTGGATGTGGTCTTAGTCCGATCCACTTTCTCATTGTATAAGTATATCATAACATTGCAACTCTGACAGCCTTTCTCGGAACACACTCGGCATACTGCTTCCCTCTACTAGTCCCAGACCCTCCCCCTACGGTCGCAGAGCTGAACCCACCCTTTAAATATAAATAAGAATGGCCTGGGCAAAAGATCACAGAGATCAAAAAACATACAACACCAGGGATTCGCTGGTCGTCACCGACCCAACTACTAATCTGGCCCTACGCGGCTTATCTAGGGGAGAGCGGACGGGATCCCGAGTTTTCCACGTGGTATGGTCGTATGTGAAATGATTGTGTGTTATCCCGTCCTTTGTTGTAGGTCCCACCATTCTCTGGATCCACCGGATGATGTGGCCGGAAAGCATGGACGTGAAATGCGGCCATCTGGGTGCCGTCACGGGGGATGTGCTGAGTTGTAGCGTAATCCCCACAATAATATCACGTGGGAATTTCGTTAGAGAAATATATTGGTGTTTGGTTGGTTCGTCACTGCATAGAAGGGTAGTGGCGTTAGCGCAGCAGGGAGGGTATGGGAAAAAGGAATTGGCTTAAGCTGAACATAACTTAGTGTTTGATCTTTTAAAAGACAGGCGACAAAGTAATATGTGCTATTGTCTTCCTTTTTGTGAAGTGTATCATCAGATCGGCACATTAAGGGTCGAGTCCTAGGTTGGTCCTGGACTTGTGATGGGAGATGTAGCCTTAAGTGCTTGTCAGCGACCTCATAATTTCAACTCTACTGATTATAAGAAATTGAGTTGCGACAGCAGGTGAGGCTGTCCTAGAAGGATTTGTATGGGAAAACGAATAGGGGAGACTCAAGGTGTGTCGCAGAAGTATTATTGATGATTCTGATGATACTAATGAAGCTATATTAATCCAACAACAGCTGAGGGAATTCAGGGCTATATATATACACGAATAACGGCTTATTAAGCTCTTATCCTTTCCTTTATTCATCCATACTTTCCTTTATTAATCAGTTAAAGTATGAAAGAAAAAAGGGTTTTGCTTTATCACCTGGAATAGGGGTAGATCCACTTTTCCGGATCCGTATTCTGGATTCGTATTCCGAATTCGTATTCCTAGACTGATGCTATGCAATATCTTGACGTTGAACTAGAACTCGAACAGGAGACTGTAGAGCTCATTAGGCATCAGGGGCCATTTTTCTTCTAGCACGAGTTGGGCTAATGTAGACTGGGTAGGAAATGTGAACCAGGTCTAACCCCATTTTGGTCTTCATATGATATTGTCATAGATTTAACTGCATTAGCTCCCGTACAACTTACAGTTATTTCAATCAGATAAGTGGCTTTTACAGCGAGAATGTCTCATTTGGGAATGAATGTGATCAGTTAAAGTAAAATGAATATGACGCGAGCAGCTATGTGCTTGTAAGAAAAGAAGAGTTTACTTATCAGAGTGCATACGTTTGAGTTTATGAATGAGTGTAGTCACGTCACCTCTTCTCTAAGCTTTCAGTTATTACTTTTAGCCTATGTCGCTTGCCAGTTCTGCAGCCCAAGGCAACAGTTTCTTCCCATAGTACAACCAGCCTACGAAATCGTCGATTAATCAGAGAACCACTAACTTTCTTCATACAAAGAAAAGGCACACATTGCTCCTCGCACTGCCGATGTTGATTGCCCTTGTGGTTGCTGCTGCCACTGTATGCTTATTCCCTCCCTGGTTTCTGACTCCTTGCTCCTAGCCCCTATGCAGCCGCAGTTGTCAGGCGACTTCACTATCCAAGGTCCCCTTCCTGAGGGCTTTGACGGGGCTCCAATCACCTGGCGAAACTTTAAAGGTACGGAGGACAGAATTCAGCGGCACTACTTAGGTATGTATCACACTTTGTCGCACTGCTTCCTTTTTTCCCGACTTAGTACCAGCTGTACATATAGCAAGTCCAAAGATATCCTTCCCGGTTGCAACTTTAGCGTCAAAAAGGCTAAGGATGACGAATGCCAGACAGTTAATTGCCCTCCAGTAGCATAAGTAGCTATGATCTATGCATTTTCTATATTATTGCAGAGATGCTAACGAGATTGCAGGGTAGAATAATAACTCGCAGCGGAGACGGAGATGATCAGGGTCTACCCGATACGTCGACGACTATATCGATTACGTTTAGAGTCCTGCACCCTCCAACATGTACCGAAGCGAAGCCGCTTTGTTGGACAATCATACTTGCAGACGAATCAGCTGCTGCGGTCATGGCGTGTCTGGAACTGTAACTGTAGCACCAATGTTGTCGAATATGCAGGGTCTGCGTCGGGTATGTCGCGGGCGTCTGCCGTGATTGCGGGCTCTTGCGAGTCTTTAACTACCAGGTTCAGGATTACCAGAGGATGGCGTCTACCACATCAGCTCCGTTGTCGATGATGTTGGATTCTACTGGGAGGGTCGTGGTGCCAATGGTAGTCAAGGGTGGAAACACAGGTGATAGGAGGTTGATGTTCTCTATAGCTCTACGTTAGGTATCTTGTACCCGCCTCATAGGCGTTGTGGGTAGTCTTCAGGAAGGATGCGACCGATGGGGAAAAGCTTTTCATACGGTAGAAAGTAAAACCGTGCGATGGGTACATGGGAGGTACCAATGCAACTTGCAACGTGACATATCAGTCAGACCCCATGGACCAACTGGCGCCTTAGAGGGAGTGGAGCTAGATGGAATATATTCATATTCTATCACGAAACTTTGTGGTTGTAGTATGTCTAGACGGAAGTGCCATATAATTTGACATGCATAGTATGAATTGGATTCAAATTACCCATCACACTTCCCAAATAAATAGGCTGCCTGTTTCATACAAATCCGCTGCGAGGAGTTCTATTCCCAGCTTTTCATATTAGCCATCATTGGGCTTCTTGTCAGGCATCATTTAGAACTCTGTCATATCTCAATAGATGATTTATGATTTGCCTGGCGGCTCCCTAGATTAACTCTGGGGAAAAGGAGAGAAATCTCGGTTGGAAGCACTTTGTCACACTACAGTTGGCCAAGCCTAAAAGATTCATTTATGATTGGGTTATTTATATGCGGGAGGCCATACGTGTTAGATGTTGGTTGTATTGGGGCCTAAAATTTACCAGGGTCGCACAACCTGGCCAACAGCTTGAAAAGCCCTCGCGTTCCTAGTCTTGAGGAGTTTTACTTGACCTCGTGTTCACCTGTACACCATAGCAGATTCTCAACATCAACCGTGCGACTAAACACGAGATGGTATCCTATGAAGGGCCACTGGACGAGGCGAGGTCGCTGCCCCTTATCAGGTGGCGTGCGTCACTGAAGCCACTCACAGTCGATATAGTGGGCGACTTCGCGGATGAGGAACTGTTTGCCATCCATGGCGAGGCCCTTCTGGCTCATTGTATTCGGACTGCGCGTGTGGATTACGATTACGGCTTTCAACTTCTACATGCCGTACACGCCATTGAGTCGTTCCTGAGCAAGCTGAGCGAGCGCGGATGCAATTTCCACATCATCTGGTTCGACAGCCATAAGAAGCTATGTGTACCCTACGATACCCCTCGGGAGGAAGCCTACAAGTACCTCCTTACCCGAGCTGTTATCATACAGCACTTCGCTTCCGCGACGGGGGCAACATTCAGTTACCGGTTCAACTCCGTGCATGACGATGGCTTTCGTGGCTATCTTGAGCAGACTAGTCTACATTTCTTCATGGGTTCAGATGGCCGAGCTACACAATCGGACGACCACCCCACCACTTTAGGCCATCTAAGTATCGGATACCGAATGGTTTGCGCCGGCTATTGCGTCGCATTCATCGACGACATTGAGTTCCGAAGCTCGAAGGTAAGCTAAACCCTGCCCCCTTCATCAACATGCAGCCGGTGCAAGTGCCTAATACATTGCTTAGGTCAACGTAAGTGTCGTCACACCTTCACAAACCCTCGACCCCCTAGACCAGGGCCGAGTCTCCCAACAATGCGAGCAACCGAGAAAAATCCAAGGTGGTGTCCAACTACTCCTAGAACGGGCTCCAGAAAAGCTGTTGACAGCCAGGGATATCATTACCCTCCTTTCTCTGTCCCAGATTTTGAGCCCCGGGGAAAGCGAGCACCGACAAGAACAAACAGTTGCTATCTTACTGCACTTAGCATTCCTTCGTCGCTGTGATCTCCCTCAGCGGTCATTTCCACGGAAGGGGCAGGGTTTGAAAGGAGATAAGCACAAAGTTATGGCAGAACTCGGTCAAGCCGCTGCTGATATCATTGATATGTGGGCCCGAGGGACCACACCTTCGGTGAAGTGGGACGCCTTCGACCTCATCGACGGCCGACTATACTTGCGGATATATAATGACCTAAGATCTCTCTCGGTCGACCAAGATGTTGCGCAGGAAGTCGGAGTCTTAGCTGAGTTGCTTAAGACGCTGAGCGGGGTAGACATCTCTATAAAGCTCCCCCAGCAGAACAGGGGATGGAAACGGCAGTCCGAACTGGAACGGGATGGAGTCCGGACAAATGACCCGAAGGAAAGCAGCTATGTCCCTTCTACAGTGCTTCCGTTCAACCACCCCGTTATGGACCAATACCTACAGCAGGTCCATCTAACTCTAGGGGAAGACTCGGAAGAACAAGGCTCTTCCCAGATTTTCCGTGAGCTAACCCATTGGCATAATGCCAAGAAACTCGCTGACTCGAGGCGGCCCGTAACGAAGCCCCTGGGGTTCTTCGCTGATAGACGGAACAAGAAGTTCATGGCAGATACCATTGCCTATTCAGCAAGCCTCACGGGATCATCCGGGAAAAATATTAACCCCGAGATAATCGTCGTCCACCAATCAGACGACGTAAAAAGGCCCAAGACTACGCAGGAGCCTGGAAATGACTGGCGAGCCGCCTTGAAGGACAAGCAGGCGGCGAAGAACAAGAAGCGCCAGCGAAAGAGTGGCAAGCAGAAGGGGCTCGAGGCGGCGCAAGCTCTTAAGGAGAACAAGGCCGAGGAGAAATCTGCGGTGGTGGTCTCTTCATGGAAGAAATGGACCCTGGAACTAGAGAAGGAGAAGTCGCTGACGAAAAGGTACCTAAAGGCGGAAAGGTATTTCCGGGGCCTCTCGCCCCTCCACGTATCATTCGTGGGAGCTGAGACGTCTTTGTATCTATGCCACATCCTGAACATGATGCGAACTCAAATGACCTTCCAAAATCCAGTGGTAAGTTCCTTCAGAGATTCACGCCCGACCAAAACTTCTCTGACAATCTCTCCTCAGTTTCAGGCATCACTGCCATTCTCTGGTCGCAATTGATAGAGACCAATCGCCTGCCACTTACGCTGGACGTTAACAAGCAACTTGCGACGCTTGCCAAAACTCTCAATATCCCGTTGACGATCGCGCCTCCCTCTTGTCTTACGAGTAGAGTGCTGCCGTTCACCATCAATGGGGCAAACTCGAGTCCCACGGAGCTCTCACGGTCCTGGGAATTTCAGTTAGAGCACTGTGGCCCTTATATGGAGCGTAGCTTCCAGTCCGCTCCGGATCCCCGCGTTCCTTTTCATCCAGATGCTTGGCAGCGAAAGGTTCTCGATGCTATTGATGCCGATAAGAGCCTCTTTGTTGTCGCGCCAACATCTTCCGGAAAGACGTTTATTTCCTTCTACGCAATGAAAAAGGTGCTCCAAGCTAATGATGACGATATTCTTGTCTACGTGGCGCCGACGAAGGCTCTGGTGAACCAGATTGCCGCCGAGGTACAGGCCCGATTCTCCAAGTCTTACCATCATGACGGACGCTCCGTCTGGGCTATCCATACTCGGGATTACAGGGTGAACAATCCGAATGGCTGCCAGGTTCTTGTCACGGTCCCACACATACTTCAGATAATGCTCCTAGCACCTTCCAATGCCAAGGCGCCGAACTCGTGGTCCCGGAGGGTAAAGCGGATCATCTTCGACGAAGTGCACTGTATCGGTCAGTCGGAAGATGGCATCATCTGGGAGCAGCTCCTGCTTCTCGCCCCCTGTCCGATCATCGCCCTCTCTGCCACGGTGGGGAATCCCGACGAATTCAAGGGGCGGCTTAGCGACACGCAGAAGGCGAAGGGATTCGATCTTGAGATGATAACGCATGGGTCTCGCTACTCTGATCTGCGGAAGTTCACTTATGAGCCACCTAGACTCCTTGAGTTCCAGGGTCTTGGACGTGTTCGAGAGGCTTCCGTTGCCAGGCCTAGATTCCGGCAACAACCAAAATGAACGGTTTACCTTCATTCACCCCGTCTGGAGCCTTGTCCGAAGGTAGCTATCCTGTAATTCGTTGAGTAAATGAAACGCCACGCTAATGAGTCCGCATAGGGACCTAACCAGCCTAGAGGATACCAGTTTTGAGCCGAGGGACTGTCTTACCCTTTGGCGAAGCATGCAAAAACATAGCAAGAAGCGTTCAGAAGTCCCCGAAACCCTTCACCCTGGAAAATGTCTGCCCGAGATAATCAGCAAAGCCCGATGTCGTTGAGTGGGAGCGTGCATTGAAGCAACAGCTCGGGGCTTGGATGCTTCATTCTCTGTCCCAATTCGACGCTGTTCGGGAGGAGCTTGGGGGCCTAGCAAGAAAAAGAACAGGATCTACTCAAAGCCAAGGAAATCTTGTTGCGCCTCTTAAAGCAACTCGGTCAGAACGACCTGGTCCTTATTTCTCACTTATCCTCGACCTTCGGTCGAGCGATGCCTTGCCCGCTATCGTGTTCAACTTCGACCGAATGCGCTGCGAATCAATTGCCGCCGACCTCCTTGGGAATCTCGAAAGAGCCGAAGATCTTTACCGGGAGGGCTCAGAATGGAAAGCAAAGATGGCTGAGTTCGAGAGGTGGAAGAAAGCAAACGACAAGATCCAGGCCAAGTCCTCAAAGCAGACTTCGAAGCGGCAGTCTAAGGACGACGAAGGTCTGAACAAGCTCGAGCTACTTCGCGACAAGGCTAGCCAGGAACACAGCCCCTGGAAAAGCTTTAATCCCGACGATCCAATTGTAGACTTCAGCTTCGCAGACGACGCCAAGATATCAAAGGAGGAGTTAGACAAGAGACTCGGCACCCTTGAAGGCCATGCAGTTAAGCCCAAAGTCATTAAGGCTTTACGCAGAGGCATAGGAGTACATCATGCGGGAATGAACCGTCAGTACCGTCAAGTGTAAGTTGGTCATTCCGTCATAACACCCCCAGGCTCGCGGACTCCCAGAGAATTCAACCATTGAGCATATGCTAACATTGTACAAGTGTGGAAATGCTCTTCCGAAAGGGTTACCTCACAATTGTTATTGCGACGGGCACCCTGGCACTGGGAATTAACATGCCGTGTAAGACGGTCGTCTTTTCCGGCGATTCTCCATTCTTGACAGCTCTCCAATACCGTCAAGCTTCTGGGCGTGCCGGACGGCGAGGGTTCGACGTCCTCGGTAACGTCGTCTTCCATGACATCCCCCACCAGCGGGCACTGGAAATCATGTCCTCCAAATTGCCTAAACTCCGAGGGCAGTTCCCCACTTCAGTGACGCTCGTCCTGCGCCTATTTGGCCTCCTCCACGGGACGAACAACTCGGACTATGCTTGTGGTGCCGTCAAATCGTTACTCAGTCAGAACCGACTCTATCTCGGCGGCCCAAAGACGAAGTTGACCCTTGAACACCATTTGCGGTTTTCCATCGAGTATCTGCGACGCCAGCACCTCCTCTCGCGCGATGGGGCACCACTCAACTTCGCCGGTCTTGTCGGGCACCTTTATTATACCGAGAACGCCGCTTTCGCATTCCACTCCCTACTGAAAGAGGGATACTTCCATAGGGAATGCGATAGGATCTTAGATAAGGGGAAGCAAAAGGGCATTCTCCTCGATCTGCTGCTCGTCCTCTGCCACCTTTTCTGCCGCATTCCCTGCCATCGTTGCAATGACGAGATATGGCTTGAGGAAGTTGTCAAGCCATCGCCATCGGTCGTTATTCTCCCGGAGCTGCCCGCAACCGCTGCCCGAATTCTAAAGAGGCACAACAAGGAGACCCTGCAGATCTTCCAGGGCTATGTGAGCACGTACGTGGCTCAGCACCTCTCGCACGTCCCCGATAACGGGCTGCCCTTCACCAAACACACGGTCGAGCCCCTGGAACCGCGCGATATGCGAGAGATGCTGTCCCCGCTACCGGCGACGATACGGGCCTCGCCGTTCGCGGCGCTATCGGGCTTCACGGACGAGTTCGAGACCATCGGCGAGCTATGCCGACACGTACGCGGTGGCGTGTTCCTCGAGGAGTCGGCCATCCCCTACATCCCGGTCGCGCCGGCCGAGCTGGGCGGCGTCCCCTGGAATGCGTACATCTACGACTTCTTCAAGCACGGCGACCTGGAAGCGCTGATACGCGACAATGGCATCAAGCGCGGCGACGTCTGGTTCCGCCTAAAGGACTTCTCCTTGATCGTGGCCACCATTGTCACGAGTCTGGGCAATTTTCTTAGTCCCGACGCGGATGGCGATGACGCCGCCATGATCGCCGTGCAGGATGCTGGTGACATCTTGGATGAAATCGCCGACGTAGACGGCGCTGAGCAGAAAGAGTATGACGCTGCCGCGAGGGATCCTGCTGCGTCGAGAACTGATGAGGCGGCCAACTCGCGCAAGGGAAAGGGCAAGAAGAAGGCGGTGATGGAATCCTGGCTGGATGACAATCTCGATGACGAGGATGAAGTAGATGGTCACCTTTTGGGTGATGGCAAGCCTCAGCCAAAAGTCTCCTCCCATCACGGGGCCGAGCAGGCTACCCCGCCCAGTTGGATGAAAGACGAAAACGATGAGTCGCTGATGAAGGTGTACAGGGCTTTTACCAAGCTTCAAGAGGAGTTTGACACCAAGTTCAAGAAGATATGGGCTTGAGCTTCTATTCGCACGACGGAGCTGTGGCTTGGATGCTGCGGTACTTGGATGGTTAATTATTGTATTGGTCGCCTGTATCGTGGCTCAGGGCTTAACCATAGCTTCTATTTGGCGGCTCTTCACCCTTCGGCAAGTCCAGCCTTGCAGAGGCTGGCTTCCAAATATGCTATGCCGGCTCGCATGCGGCATCATGGGATTCGTTCTTTTCTTGAGCTATTGCGGCATAGGTTACCGGCTTGGGTTTGGAACATATGCTTACCTTTCTTTATTTAGCTTGTTCCATGATGGCCCTGTTATTTGAGACGGCACCCGCTTTTGAAGATACGTAAATCGAATGCTTGAGCGATATGGACAGATACAGGTATATCCATGCTGTGATAGTTCCGGACTAATGGCTGACCGCGGGTGAAAAGAATGGTAATAGAAGATGATGATATTAAAGATAAGGAAGCTTGGACAGCTATGTCGCGGTATTAGTATTCAAAGGCATCCGACAATGCTCCGATGACTGGCCGTCTTTACCACCATCTAGCGATATTAGCCAGGCCAAATGCTCTCCAGGAGCTTGTGTACTATCCAAAGTCAGTGATTTTAATTTAAGCATCGACAGTAGCTGGATATCTAGCTTTGCCCAATTAATGAAACAGAGAATAACAGTGCACGCATAGTGTTTGAAGAATTCTATTGGAAGGCTATGCTCGACTTTATCCGGGGTAATCCAATACCAAGGACGGCCATCCTGCCCCCAAGAAGCCAAAGAAAGAATTGGGAAGAAAACAAGGGGGCGTGGGCCTCAGCATATGTTGCACAATTCGACGCCAACAAGGGTCTTGTTCCTAACTAACGAAGTATACCCACCGGTTCTCTGGGGATAAACGGTCCATATAGTAACCTAAGAGGCCAATAAATTTCTTCTTCCGACAGCTACGCTCGACTGAATAGGTCCGTCTACTGAAGCGCTACCTGCGCGAGGTCAGCTTGAAATCCTAACTTACGCCGTATGATGACACACCTCTACCATCCTCTACTAGTGGACGAAAGACAGATGGCATATCCCGATCGGCTCTCTCTGGTAGACTCGAGAATGTAACGCTGTGACCCAGGTGACCCTCTTCGAGAAGGATATAGACACGGCTTCTCGTGGAATTGTCGCGCTGGAGCGGTGACGACAAGCCTAGTGGATGGAGTTCCGTCGAGTCTGACATGAGTTAGACTACCATAGATCCCGGAGCGCCTTGAGGACAAACCAGGGGCCGAGTCGCGCCTTTTCCAACATCTCATCCGCTTAATGAGAATGATTATCGGAGCTAGGAGCGCGATAGGCAGGCCGACTAGGGCAATTATTGCTTCAGGTGAAAGTCCCATTGATATTGGCAAAGGAAGTGACTCGAGAGTAATTTGTTCTGATATGTCTCGGTAAAGGTAGGGCAGATGGGCCAAAGAGAACTCATCTCGACGCGCCTTTCGTTCTCGACAAAACAGTAATTAAGAGAGTAAGCTTTCCCACAAGGGCCGGTTGGAATGATTGGATCCAGTGGGTGGGTAGTCCTCCATGATGCGCAACCCGTGCAAAGTATCTAGTAACCCGAACTCGGGCAGATTTGGGGAAGAACCAATCAGAGGGCGCCAAGGCATCTAAGCCTTCATCAACAGCGGCGAATATTCCGGGAATGACCAATCACGCTGAAGAATACAGAGCGCCTCATCCAAGCGGCCCCACTCTGTTAGAGATCTTGACGCATCAAACACCTATTGTGAGTTGACGTTCCCAGAATCCGAGGGCAGCCATATGCAAGGTTATGGGACTGATGCCGTGGTATGCTTAACGCAATTGCTTGCCGGCGTAATAGCGGCGTCGCTTTTGGCACCAGCTGTCCTCCGGGAGGCGCTATGCCAAGACACACACAGCTTTGCAGTCTCTTGTAACAAGACTCTCAGCTTCATCTTTCATACAGCAAAGGCATTTTCCTCGAACCATCTGTCCTCGTGTTAGCTGGCTTACACAACCTCCCACCAGACATCAAACTGCCGTGAATACTATGTACTAGCCACTCAGATCTTGAAAATATGTCGCCAATGTCGAACCACGGAGAATGGGGCCTTCACAAGAACACCATTCACCGCCTCTACATCGTTGAGGATCGACCTCTGAAAGAGGTAATGGCAACATTGACGGAGCAAGGCTTTCGCCAAACGTATGCTGTTTAGTTCCCAAAGCTAGATTCCGTATCATACTGACTCCCAGGGCAGCAAGACTAGATTTGAACAACAACTGAAGACCTGGGGCTTTTCCAAGAACCTGCAATCTGACCAATGGAAGGCCATCGGTCGTAAGGTCGAGAAACGAAAACGCGAGAACAAGGCCAGCGACGTGGTTGCTTCCGGCATCCGATACCCTCAGGCAAAGGTCCGAAAGGAAACTAGTAGAAATTTCTACAATACACAAGAGAATCTTCACCACGGTCAGTCCATTGCATCATGGTTCCTCGGAAGGCTATTGTCTTTTCCCAGTCGTGCTTACTCGGACCTCGTGCATACAGAAGCAATGAGCCCCGAAACCCACAGTGCTGTGACTGTCTGCACCCCTGCCCCTATCGACATGAGTTTTCCTTGGCCATCAAGTTTGCCATGGCTTCAGCTCACCGAATTTGCTCCTGTCTTTCGCCCGGGCCAGCTGTCAGCATTTGCCGGTCTCGCGATGTGCACTCAGGAAGCTCCAGATCGTAGCTCGAAGGAAGGAGTTCCTCAGGAAACCACGAACGAACAGGACAAGCTCTTGCCGCTTGTTATCGGGACTCAAGGATACAACCTGGACAGCTCTTCGTAAAATATTAGTACTATGGCAGCAGAGCTTGGCAAGGTGATGCCGGAAAGCTTCGAGGGTGAACATTTCCTCACCAGTCACCTCATCCTCAAAGAACGCGGAATCACCTCGGCGTCTACATTACTCAGGATACTCGCATATCGATTTTCGAACAATTTGATAAAAATAGACGACACTGCCGTCTTGGATTTCATACAGCGTTCAGGGGTCATTGATCCGGGCATATTAGCCAACGACTTGATTTTGGAACAACCGACGATTGGCGCATTCTTCGAGAAGGTCTTTGAGCAAGCCATTAATACTGGACAAGTCGACATTGTCATGAAGGCACTCAGTCTTGGAAAGCATCCATCGGCAGTTTTCCGTAATCCATCGCTGACTTGTAGACTAATAGCCCAAAACGCTGAAATGGTTGCATCTACTCTGATTTCAGATATCAGACAGAGAGCTCCTTTGCCACTTACGGAACATTTAATTATCCAATGTTCTCTCTGTAATGTTCATGTCTGGCGATCATCCAAGGATGCTGAAGATACTCCTACAGCATGGCCTGGACCCAAATTTGGAATTGGCCGGCTACCCACTTCTACATTATGTCCTCTCCTCCCGATTCTTTTCCACCAGCGCTACCGTGCTTGAGATGCTGCTTTTAGCAGGCGCTGATGTCCACATGGAATCAGGTAAGCTCCTTTTCCAGCATACATTTCACCGATTAGTAACCCCATTCGTTATAACAATTAGCTCCTAGCCATATGGCCGAATGCCACTCCCTGCTAGCTAAGCTCATCGAAAAGCGGAAACGATTCAGTCTGGAGGACTTCACAAAGCTGGTCCAGCTCTTCGTCTCCAAAGGCTTCCCTATCAAACAGCATTGTTGCGAACGTCATGGCAACACCCTGCAAGTTGCCGTAGGGACAGGACCCCTGGCATTGGTAAAGTCTTTGGATATACTCGATCGACATCCCCTGATGGTACCAAGGCACGAAACCTGGGACTACAGAGGCATGACCTTCTCGGCAGTTGGTAATCGAAATGTCACCGAGGCCCATGATATGGTACAATATCTACTGAGCCGATATTCGTCCGAGTCAGACGAAGCAAAACTACGTCTCCCGCCGCCGCTGGACATAAGTATACTCCTAGAAGCAATAAGGCTCGGCAATGAAGCCATAGTTCGTCTATGTCTAGCCTCTGGTGTCGACATAAACGGCGAAGATGAAATGGGGAGGTTTCCCCTGGCACTGGCCGCCTTGAAGAGTTACGAGATGTGTAAGCTGTTGTTACAGTTCGGCGCATGGCCGGACAAGACGCCAGGCAACTTTGAACCCGACCATGCGCCCACGGCGTTGCATTTTGCAGCAATTTCTGGCGACCTCGAAGTATGTCAGCTTCTTATCCGCTATGGGGCGAATGCATTCCACGACACTGACCTAGAGCTTGTACATATGTGGATGAGCTCAGTCAAATCTAACTCAATGTTAGCAAGTTGTATAGCATATAAACTTGTGACTGCATCGGAGCCTTCCGCCGCCGTCCTAGATGGAATTCATCCTAGGTTAACCCAGAGACGGACTCCTTTCCAGTTGACCGTGTTCATACGGAGCTGTGTTTGTGCTTTGGGTCTACTAGACTACGGTCTTCTACCGTCGCAAGGAGACTTGCAGAACGCTATACAAGCCGGATTACTACCAGTAGCGGAGAAGATCCTCTCGCTTGGGTTCGCTGATATCGACGAGCGCGCCGTTGTTGATGATCGTGCTGGTTCCGATTTCCGTGTTATTGTGCGTCATCGTGAGCAAGACTTTACCGCACTCGAGGTGGCAATAGAAGGAGGAAGCCATGATGCAGTGGCTCTTCTCCTCAAATATGGGGCTACGGTCACGGAAGATGTCCTCCGCCTTGCAGTGAAGTTAGGCCACCTTTGGATGGTGCCGGTATTGGTGAAAGAAGGGACCCCAATCACCGATACAGTCTTCGAAGCAGCACTTGAAACATTTTATACAGTACCTACAGCTCCCTCCATATCACGGTACCTCGCTATGATCACTAGAAGCAGCGACATCCAGCTTGGGGATTTTCGGCACGCTTTGGTAATTAAGCAAGCTGGTATCAACATGAGCCGCACCTTATTGGCTGCAGTTCAATCAAAAGACCACGGGCTCATATCCGATTTAGTAGGAAGTAAACTCTCATCTCCCGTTTACCCATCTGAGGATGGCTATTCGATTCTCCGCGAGGCGATATTAAATGACAATCACGGGACGATCGACCTCTTTTTACAAGCCTATCCCACAGCCTACGATTCTAGAAGCCTGCTGAACGTCGTGATCAGATCTGTCCACCCCCACTTGTGGGAGAAGCAATTGGATATCGCACAGAAACTCCTAGACCGAAGGCAGCCGGGCACTCCCCCAGATCGCCTCGAAGCAACAGCTATTAATATTGCCGTTAGCCGAGCCGAAAAACGCGACCATATTCTACTTGACTTGACGCTCCACTTGGTAAAGCAAACCGAAACTTGGGGCTATCATCCCTGCCATGGTAACTTTATCATATATCGCGTATGGCCCTCTCCCACTCTCATTCTACGCCCCGCATGTGCAATTGCCACGGAATCCGGGCAAACCGGGGTATCAGAGAAGCTCCTTCAAGCTGGTTACAAACCTGCTACGATGACTGGTATCCTCGCAAGCCAGAACGGATACCTGGCGGTAATTAGGTTGCTTGTCTCCAATGGATGGAACGTCAATCGAAGGTAACCCATGGACATGCACGGCTTTTCAATCGGCTGTCAACTACGAGAGGGTCGAGATGGTGCGCTTGCTGTTGGATTCAGGGGCAAACGCCAACGCTCGTACTGCGTGGGGAATGCATGAATTACGGAAACGAGCGAACACCTTCAGCGATCCACCGGATGTTATCAAGCGGAATTCTTATGATGTGATAGCCCGCGGAAACCGCAATGCTCTGCAGTTCGCAGTTGAGCGGGGAAACTTGCAAATAATTCGACTCTTGTTAGACGCTCGCGCAGCAGTCAACGCTCCGCCGTCACGGAGGTTTGGAGCGACTGCCCTACAACTAGCAGCTATCAAGGGATATATCGGCATTGCGAGATTGCTCATCTCGCTCGGAGCTAATGTCAATGCTCCCGGGGCAAAATACGGTGGAAGAACGGCCTTGGAGGGTGCTGCAGAACATGGTAGACTGGACTGTAAGTAACTCTCTGGGGTTTGATCTCTTATCATTCCTATTTCGGCCTTGTGCAAGAACTTCCAGGATGCATACGTTGAAGGACCTGTCTTCTCTGAATCGCACATCAAGGCCCCGATTACTTCTTAACCGCCCAAGAGAAAACAATTCTAACTTCAAACGTTCGCAGTGGTACAGCTTCTCCTCGAAGAGGGCGCTTTGGTAGAGGGCACAGGTAGAAAGCAGTTCATTCGAGCCGTTAGCTACGCGATAAAGCGTGGACACCACGTCTTAGTGAACCGCCTCAAGTCTCGGGGAGGCTGGTCCAGCATCGACGAGCATACCCTAGCCCAGGAGGACCTTGCAGATCCGGAGCCAGAAACCATCATAAGAGACCTCCTTCCTATTGTAAGGGACGAAGACGACTACGAAAGTTGCGATGAGCCTGCCGGGGACTACGAATCGGACGAGGATGAATGAGGCTTCGGAAATAATGAGGATTGGATGCCTAGTGAAAGCAGCTTGGCACTTGCGATTCGGGGTTTAAGAGCAGTAAAGAGAAAAGAAAGGCAAATTGAAAGCATGGCGACGGGACAAGGCAGATCGCAAGTGGCTAGTTTCATCTATGTTTCTAGTGTACAGGCTCAGTAATGGGGACTTATTGTAACGTCATAGGACTTGTTCTCATATTTGAATCCCAACATACAGATGGACATGACCACTTGAAAAGTATCGGCTATGTCTTAGTGTGACGGCTAGGCTAGTTAACCAACTACTAAACCTAAACGTACGGGTTTATGTTGGCAGGAGTACCGTGGGAATCTGGGGCAATCAAAGATAACTTAGTCACGTCTCGTAATACCAAGGGTATCTTGGGTAACGAAGTTGTATTGCAAGCTGTCGCTATCTTACTACGGAATCTAACGAATGTATATATCCTAGTAACGGCTCAAAGGGGCTCAAACGGCTCATCCTCTTTTCCTAGTGGATAAATTATAGTGCCTAGCGCTTTAGCTGTTTTTGGAGATTTTCCTCGGTGATTGGTTCGAGTTTTGGTAAAAGGCGATTACCATTCACAATATCAGTATTCGGTTTATAGCTTTTAGCGATGACGCGCTCGAGTGAGGTTTTCTTAGCCATTCTTAGTTATAAGGAGTTGCGTATAAGTTGGAGGACCAATAGACGAGAGCATACTTGAAAGCTACAGCACTAGAGAGGGAACCAAAGCAATGGGGCCAGATAGGACATTATATAATTCTCCATTGGGGAAATTCCTACATGGAGTGCTCCTTGGACACAGCAACTGGCTGGGTCCCAAGTTTGGGCCTGCGTGAGTATCCCCGCCATTTTGCTTACAGACAGACTTTAAAATCAAAGAAAGTATGCAACCTTATTTGCAGGGGCCAGTCACGAGAAGTATTCCATGCATAATAGTTATGTAACTTGCGCTAATCTTATACAACAGTCGAGAAGCTCCAAGCTAGAGACTGCAACTTCAACGTTCAGTGGACCGATAACTGGCCTGATGCCGGTTTCCACCGTTACCGTGTGGAACTCTCGCAGGACGTAGAGGGCGACAACCTTATGAGCGCCTACTGCAACTCCTTCTTTGGTATGACTCCTCGATTACACATTCAGTTTTGGAAGATACTAACTATCTGTAAACTGCCAACGGCAACTTTATCTCACCAACAACGCCCAATGCGGCCCGAACGCCGACCTGGGCGGCAAATGGATCGCCGATGTCACCTACTACGAAGGCCAGATTGGCCATGATGCTTATCTCCGCGCACATGACAATGCCAAGAATGGGTACCTGGTTGCCGGTACGGGCTGTGGAATCACCCAGATCCTTTAAACTCTTCATAGATTTGGCAGTGGGTTTTCTTATTTTCATGTATAGAAAGGGCTAGGGTTTATCAATAAGATTGATCGAGGCATGTTTGATCTGAAGCCATTTATTGTGATGTTCGGGTTGGCCCTTTAATAACCAATGCTACGTTCTTGTCTCTCAAGTGAAGAAATATCGTTCCCTCCCTTTATATTTCTCACTGTATAAAGCAGTGTCAATAACAAAACAATATTGGGGTGAAAATTATTTGCGTTTGGTGCTTATAAATCTCAGGGGTTGATTAGACAACTCCGAGAACCTCTTGTTTGTCGGACTCTATGACGAACGCCCCCGGGGATGTATCTCACCGTATAAAATAGGATCAAGGCAATAAAACAATACACACGTGACAATTAGTTGGGTTTGATGCTTATAAATTCTGGAAAGTCGACTAGACAACTCCGGGAATTTCTTGCGTCTCGGATTTGTCTGACGAATCCTCTGGCGTTTTCTCCCTTCGGCAGATTATATATAGAGGGAGGCAATTACCTCAATATGTCTTGCTGTTTTTCTGTTATCACTGCATCTCTTCAACTGAAGCTGAATCCAACTCTCCACCTCTACGAGACTAAATCCATCCAACCAAGTATCGATTCGCCGTAGACATGGCGGCTGCACCTTTCCCTTCTCTTACAAAAGTATGGCATAGCGAACCGTACCCTGCCATCTTACCATCGCGCCCGGAGCTCTCGGCGAAGGGCAAGACAGTCGTCATCACCGGTGGCGGTACCGGCATTGGCGCTGGCATCGCGAGGACTTTTGCGGCCGCTGGAAGTACCAAGATAGCCATCATGAGTCGTACCGAGAAGAATCTCATCATGACTAAGCAGGCCATCGAAGCGGAGTTTCCTGAGACAGAGGTTCTGGTTGTGGTTGCAGACATCACTAGCATGGTGCAGGTCGACGAAGGGTTCAACAAGATCAACCAGGCTTTCGGCAAGATCCACGTGTTCGTCAGCAATGCCGCGTTCCTGCCGACACCGAAGGCGATACTTGGACCTGATTTTGAAATCCAGGACTGGTGGACTGCGTTCAGCACCAACGTCCTTGGGGTGCTACACTCTGTGAAGGGGTTTGTTAAGCATGCGGCTGAGGGGGCTTGTGTTCTACACATCTCTACATGCATTTCTCACATTCCGCCTCTGGAGGCCGGCCAGTCCGGCTACGCTGCAAGCAAGGCGGCTGCGAACAAGTTATTCGATTACATGGCCTTGGAGAATCCCGGAATCCATGTGGTAAACATTCACCCTGGTCTCATCGACAGTGCGATGAGTCGCAAGAGCGGCCACGGAGGGCTAGATCATGGTTAGTCTCTCCTCAACCCATATTTGCCATTTTATGAAGACTATTTGGGATGCCAGCTTCAGACATGGTATGATACAAGACTGATCGAGTACTTTTGCAGTTGAGTTGCCTGGCCACTTTTGCGTGTGGCTGGCTAGCCCGGAAGCCAGCTTTCTCCGGGGTAAATTCGTCTGGGTGAACTGGGACGTAGATGAATTGAAGACCAGGAAGCAAGAGATCATGGACACTGAGATACTTGACATTAAGCTTGGCGGATTGTCCTTCACAAGTTGGGGAGGAATCGATGTTTGAAGAGAAACTTAGATGCGGCTAACTCCTGTCAAGTGCATGCTTACAATTTACCTATCTCCATTCTCCTTTAGTCTTTGATAGTTCTGTGCACCTTATTGAGAGAGTAAGATAACCCCCCCATCCACGCTCCACCCCCTCAACGCGCCACCCTATAACGGCGTTGCGCGTTGATCCATTTACTGATTTTTTTTCCCTATAAAAAGCTTTTTAATAACGTTTTGAAAAATTGAAAAAATTATTTTCTTATTTATCAGAATTTACGTTTTCGAACGATATATAACTTTCAGCTTAATTCCGTGCGGCGTAAGTAATTAACGAAATAACGCATGGGAAATCCTTACGTTTAACCTTTAAAAGTTATTAAGTCGATAAACGATATATATTACGCCGTATTTAAAATGTACGGACGAAAAAAAAGTTTGATAAAAGCCGTTAAAAGTTATTACGAATTTAGGAAAAAGGTTTAGCTTATTAGGTTATCGTATAAGGTTAGTTAGGTTATGCGTTACCTTATTTTCAATTTCGCTTATACGTATAACGTTTTTTAATTAATAACGGTAACCTTAAACGATTAAAAAAAAATTAAATAATCCGATTTTTACGTTATTATTTTAAAATTAGGATTTTTAAAAATAAGATAATTAATTATAAACGTTTAAATAACGTTTTTTTAGTTTTTATAAACGTTTTATTTAATCGTTTCGTTTTACCGGAAATTAAAGTTATTAAATGGTAGAATAAATTTAACGCGGACGAAATCGGAGTAATAGAAAGTATAGGCGAAAACGTTTTCGTTTTCGGTAAAACTTTTAAGAAGTATATTAACTTAAAAAATATTTCCAAAAAAATGGATTATTATAATTGTATATGTTAATATTAACGGGCGTTTTTTATTATTATTCGTAATTTTTAACGGCGGTAACCTATAATAATAATAATTTCCCGATTTTGATAATAAAATATACGAAAATTAGTATTTTATTATTTTAAAAAACGGTTAAACAAATACCGAAATCGGTTTAAAATAATTTCGCGAAATTTTTATTTTTAATATTAAACCTAAAAACCCGAAAAAGTGGAAGTTATTAATAGTTAACGGTTATAATAGTTATATTACCGAAAATTTTATATAAATATATTTTTAAAATAAAATTTAAATTTTTTTTTATTTATTTACGTTTCTTATATTTTTTAACTTTTTAACGTAAGTATATTTATTATTTTAAAACGGAAATACTGTTATTAATTCCGCGAACGTTATTTCGGACGGATTTCCGAAATTATTAATAAAACCGATTTTTTCTGGGCGTTTTCGAAAACGTAAAACGAAGTTATAATAATTTCGAAATATATTATAAAAAGTTAGGAAGTAATAAGTTTGCGTTTTATTAATAAGGCGAAAATATTAAATAATAAGTACGTTAAAAAAAAAGGAAAAATAACGGGCGTATCCGTTACGAAATTAATTTTTATTTTAAAATATTTTAATTTTTTAACTTAAATAATTATTTTAAATATTAAAACGTTTAAATTATTTAAGGATTTAATCCAGATCGAAAAATCTTTAATAAGAATTAATCTAATTTACGGAAATCTTATTATACGTTTTTTGTTCCGTAAGGTCGCGAAAACTTTTAACGAAAAAAATAACAAATTTTCCGTTACTGAGGTTTATAATAGTTAATTAATTGCAATTTTTGAAAAGGCGAAGTTTAAAATGCGTAGGAAGGTAAAATTGGAATTAAATAAAAATTTCGTAAAAATGATATCGGTTAAGAAGGTGAAGGTAGGGCTTAGGGTTATTGGGAAAGGACGTTTTAGTAATATTCGGCGAAAATAACAGCAAAACGAACTTTCCAAAAGCGAAAAAGATAGCGAGGATGATCCGGAATACATTATTATGCGTAGCGGTTAGTATGGAGTTAATTGAATAAATGGCTGTTGAGATATTCTTATTTGTGTTGAAGGGTTGTGTTGTTGATGGCTTCAAAATTGGGTGGAGCGTTGAGGGGGTGGAGCGTGGATGGGGGGGTCATCTTAGTAGAAGGAGGCCGGAGAAATTAACTTCACCGGAGACATGAATACCGCAATTGCGGTTTACTTCAAGTGGCATAGATCACGCTTGGCTATATTAGTCGCAGCCCCCTCCTCTATTGTCTATGTATATGATTATATTTTGAATGAACGAAGGCGCTGGAAGGCGGTTTGTGGTCTTGTAATCGTGCTTCTATACGCTCTCCAGTAAAGTCAGTCAAACTACACAAGGTGCCGGATGCTAGATGCCAAGGATAAGAGATGTGGATCCCTTGCCCTTAATTCCCTAGAGTAAGGCTTGGTTTGGTGTATTACTAATTGTCCAACGGAATTCCGTGGGCAAGGCGGGCTCAAGGAGCCCGGAGGTTCGGGAGCGACAAGAAACATTTCCTTCATGACCAAGCCACGAATTTGATCGTGTCCAAAATGTCGGAGCCGGTCACCGAGCCAATCGATCTACACTGTCCCTTTTGTCAAAAGTCTTACACTAATGAGAGCGACCGTATGGGACTGCCACCTAAGCCATTTGTTTGACACCGTCTGACAACACGCAGGACGAGCCAGGAGCAAACACATCTCGTATTGTCGCAAGAAAAACCTGTCCAGCCCAGTTTCTCGAAGGAAAGCTTGTGATGAATGCGTACGGGCCAAGGTTCGATGTAGCTTCGGTTCTACAGGCTGCTCTCGATGCAGCTCTAGAGGCAACCCCTGTACTTATCGAGGCCGTCCCTCCCGCGGTCTGGGTTCCGGCAACCCACCAACCCCTGCAGCCTCTGGAAGTAGCCTTTTCCAGGACAAAGAACAGGAAATTAACGGTTCATCTCCTGTAGGCAACCTGACCCCGTCTCTGGACGAGTTTGGGCTCGAAGTTGTTGCTCCCCTGGACACGATATCAGGAAACAGCCAGCTTCCACGCGCGGCTTTTACCTGGGACAATGAAGCTTCATGGACTGAGTTTCCAGATTTGCTGGACCTACTAACGCCCGCGAAGGGAGAATATCATCTGGGCTCTAATGCAGAAGATGCTAGTGTGAGCGACGAAGCCCAGCGGGTTCCCGATTACATGACAACAGCCTCCGGCCGCTTACGACAGCCATCGCCATCGATCCCGGCATCGCTATCTTACAAAGACCCTTCTTCAATCCTCGAGCGCCGCAATTTCTCTCAACCGGAACTTGAGCTTACCGGTGATCTTGCTCTGCATATTCTACGCTCCTACCTCTCCGCGATGGCTGACCGGAACTCTGTGCCTCCCTTTATCCACCCAAAATATAGGGATTTGATCAAGCCCGGTACAAGTCGCCCAAGTCCACTCTATGCTGCTATGAAGTTAGCAAAGATGCTGTTTCTTGGTCGCGGAATGAACAGGACTCTCATATGGAGACTGATTCGGATGGAACAAGAACGACTGCTAAACAATGTACGTGCTGCAACTCTCAGGTCACTGTATCCGGTGGCTAATCAGAAATATGGTCGATAGCATCCGAAATTTGACAAGTGGGAGAGTCTCGAGGCGCTGCAATCTCTCGTTCTGTACATCTTGATGAGGATTAACGAGGGGCGTCGTGACTATACAAACTTCGATACACAGCTCTTAATTTCAGTGAATGTGAGTAGCCACACTTTAAATCCGGTCAAACATACATATTCATGGGAAGAGGGAATAAAGGCAGTCTGTCGCCATATCTCAACAAATTTTGGCATGCTTGTGAGCTCTCCTGAGCTTCATGGTGAGATGATCCCTTGGGACGATTGGATATTTTTCGAATCCCGCCGTCGGTAAGTGTACACGATTCCAAGATGCAGGAAGTTCTCTGATAATCCCACTTACAGATCTGCGACTGTTATCCTCATCATCGATGGCATTCTCCACGCTCGAATATCGGAACCTGGGCCGGCCATGCCGGAGTATGCCTTCGCCCCTGCGCCGTCCCCGCGAGCACTATGGGACGCTGAGAACGAGCTGGACTGGGCCGCCGGCTACGCTGGTCATCTGCATGCAAACGCTATGCATGGAATGCTGAAGAACAGAGACCTTGTCGCGCTGAAGGAAGCAGCTGGGGAACAGGACGGCAGGTGGTACGCTTATGCCGACTCGTTTGGCCTTTTAGTGACCCTTGCAGCAAACTTAATTGTTTAAGATCCCATCTACTCTAAAATTATAAAGAAAAAGTATACAAAGCTAGGTACGGAGTACAGCGGGCTATACAGACACTATAACAGTCTTCGCTCCCCTTTGCCCGAGGAATCGAGTGATGAAGTGGATTGATCGGTTGAATGGCGGCGGATCTTGTAGCTTTTTGGGTCCATGCTTGCGATTTAGTGAGCTCTGAGACTCGGCAGCCTGCCAATGGTTCTAGGGCTATGGGGGCAGGCGTGGGCGAGGTCGCTGCTTCGTATATTTAGCTCGACGAGAGGGTCTGGAGCGTCGCAGGAGTCGGTACGAGCGGGATACGTTCGAGGTGAGAGCAGCCGAAAGAGGGAAACAAGGCGTGGTAACGAACTGGAGAGCGAAATGGATGGTCGAGGAGTTAGGTACGGACGAGTTTGGCCGCCAGCAACGGCTACTGGCTTGGATTGAAGAGCCTATAGGGGTCGTCTTCGTGCGCGTGGACTAAATCTCTTCTTTCGGCATGCCGGAGGCGATATCGACAACAGAGATTTTCGACTGCCCTAGACGGTGGTGGCCACAGTTGTTCTAGCCCAACGGAAGCCCATGCGCAGTTGAGACCTTCTGGGTCTTGCCATGTACGCTGAGTGACATGGCGGCAGGCCATGCAGACATTGGGGTACGCCAGTGAGCTTGCGGTGAGAAGCTGGAACAGCACTTGCCAAAGAACATCACCAGGGCAGCGGGAAACGCCCTAATCGGCGGCATGAGTATGGTGTTCCACGAGCGCGGCATGCCATTGGCAGCCCACAGGCGCAGCGTGGAGGCAAGAGGGAGAAGCAGGTCGACAGGAGACCCTCAGGCATAATATAGGGAGACAAGTTTTCATTTTGACGAAGGAAGGTACGCTGCAGTCTGTTCAGGCCCACTTCTACTTAAACTTTCTCTGATGGATGAAGAGGCTCCTCTCTTACACCCCGCTGCTCATCGTCGTTCCACCATTGGTCGCCGCCAAACATATAGCCAAATGCCCAGACAACATGGAGGCCCGAAATACGGAGCCAGTAGAACAGGACTTCAATCCTCTCGAAACCAAATCCCACAGCTCGTGACACCAATGAGATCCCACAAACTTGTCATGATCCGGCTGGCCCAATATCGCTCAGCAGTCTCCATATTGCTTCAGGGAGGTCAGGGAGGGCTTGGAGCGAACCTTCAATCATCCTGCGATACGAAATCAACTGGACTCGCTCCCATGAAGAAAAGACAAGGGCAGTATCGTGGAGTCTTGAGGCAGGGTAACACTAGACTGGGACATCCCGCTGGGTGGTATTGGAGTCTGGTGTGGGAGGAGGCGGAGGGATGGGGTGCAAATGAGAGTCTGTTGTTATAGCCTGCTCCCCGTGCGCGTTCAACACCTCGAACTTTAATTAACCGGTCGCATAACTTCGTTAGGACCACAATCCATGGCTCAATTTCGCGTGCGTTGCGGTCCTTATGTTTACTGAGAAAGCAGATCAGCCCCTCTGACAGTTCTCTCCAGGTTGCACTATGGACAAGTCCAATTCGACAAATCTCGTATAACAGAACAAGTCGTTTTCCCTCACTTGGCATATTAGTCAAGATTCAAGGGAAAGGCGATATACTTACATGTGGAAAGTACCTAGTCTCTCAAACACATCTAGCTTCCCTGCAATAGTAAGAAGCCCTTGTAGATGAGAAGCTATATCAACAACTGCATCATGCTGGCTGGGATCACGTATGTATCCATAGGCCGTGAGACTCTGCATCCATTGGGGGGAGATGTATATTGATATACATGTCAAATGCTTGGAACTGGAGATATCCTTGTGCCCTTCCAAAGACATCTGTGGTGCTGCATTTCAGTTCAGGAAGCGGGGTGTTCCCACAGATTTGAAACCACCTAGACATTATAAAAGTGGTCCCAGACTTGTTCAGAGAGAAGTCTGGAGAATATCCTCCATATTCCCCAGCATAAATTCCACAGACATGTTCTGTCTGTATAGAAGATCGGCCAATGTTACCTTCACACGGTCAACCTCTATGCCTTGCATTGAGGCTTCATTCTTCTGACTATGTAGATGTATTAGCTTTGACTGCATGCTGCAATGGGGCTGTTTATCACAAGTTCTTCAGTCCCTTGCTAGCACGATGAAGATAAGCCGCGATGAGCCGTGCTTTTTGAATGAGTTGTGCTATTCGCACATTAGTTTTTTAATAGAAGCTGCACATTACTTTTTTTACACCTGCCACCGGCCCGTCATATTTCTGACGGCCCGTTTCATATTATAATTTGTTTTTGATAAATCAATTGCCCTAATAAAGGCGACAAAAACTATATAATAATTGTCCCAATGCGATATATACGCGTTGAGATATTAATCGTTTTTTTCGTTATTAAGCAAAGCGCTATTAAAAGCGCTATAAGGTGCGCTATAAGGTGCGCTATAAGGCGCGCTATAAGGTGCGCTATAGGGTGCGCTATAGGGCTGAACCTGTTTAAACACTTTAAGCAACCC
>QJNV01000269.1:0-89160 GCA_004155935.1 Monosporascus sp. GIB2 | reverse complement strand
ACTCCTACTTACCCTACTGAGCAGCCTGAGCAGCCAACTTACCCGGTCGAGACTCCCACTTATCCCACCGAGGAGCCTGAGCAGCCGACTTACCCAGTTGGAACCCCGACTAGCATCATCACATCCTTCACGGCTCCTCCCATAGTCACTCCCAGCCCCACGGTCTCGGTGCCCATTGTGTCCACCGCTGCCGCCGGCCGCATGGAGCGTGGCATCGAGATCGCCGCTGCCGCCGCTGGTGTCGTTGCCGTTGCTCTTCTCTAAATGCAGTCACGGGATACGATAACAGGGAATATGACGGATGGACGGCGCTCTCGATATAGACGGGGTTGTGTGTGTTTCAAGGTCAAGGGATTAAGGAACTGGATCTGGTGATGAGGAACGTTAATAATTATAAGACCGAAGTCCTTTTTCTGTACATATATTCCTCTTCGTCATAGAATATCTCGAATTCTATAATAGCTTAGGGTTTAAGTGTCATGTACAGCAGAAGAAGTGAATTTTTTACTATGGTCAACCCCGCCGGTTGCCACTTCCGTTTGTGGGCCAGTAGCGTATCACGACGGGGCCCGCGGCCGAACGTTGCGCGTAGAATCCGGGAGGCCCAAGTAACTCTTCTCTGCGGAGCCTCAATGTTTGCCCAAACAACCTACCTACCCAGCAGCCGGCTGATTCCTGGGTAGAAGTACATTCAGTAACTACGACCAACGCTGACCAGTCCCCCAGACATACCATCTGCTGAAAAGCAGTCCCAGCTTCCACTTCTTATATGTCAACCTAGAGTTTCGGTTTCTTCGGTTCGCATATTAAGCTACTCTTCTTAGGTTAGCGAACCTCCTTAACCGACTGTAGACTATTTGTTAGTGTCTTTTACCCTTGAGTTGTTTATGATGCGTTGATGTTATAGCGAGGCTTACTAGTTGCATAGTGAAGCTCGTTAGAAGACCTATATATCAATGCCACATCGGTCATTTGGGGTGGTCGCTAAGTGACCAGCACCTAGAATATCGTTCTATTAAAGAAAGTTTAGGGATCCCGCCAAGCACTCACTCTTTCCAAAAGACAACGCTAGTTTCATCCTCGGGAACACACGTCATCCGTTGAAGAACTTCCTGGTGGGGCTGGAGGGGTGCCTGTCAATATCTGGCATTTACGTCGGATTATTCAACGTCCCTTAACCCTTTGAAAAGATAAGGTGAATAACTGTCCCATTCTGTACTATAACTGTGAACCAGTTTGGGATCATCGGGAATGCGGAAATATATGTACAGATATGTGAATACACACACAAACTTATGCATCCACCAATTACCCCTATTCTAAGCACTGCTCCAATAGTCATCCCAGTATCTGCCAGCATCCTCACTAGTATCGAGAAGCTGTCGGGTCATAACCGTATAACTAAGTCTAGGCTCATACAGATCACCTGATATAGCGGCCCACCTATGTATTCGACCCCGACATCACACGCTGAAGCATTGCAACTGAAGAAGTGGGTTTATCTGGTTGGCCTCCAAAGGGTCCTAGCTAAGACGCAGAATTAATGATGCCTCCTTAAATACATGGGAAATCAGCTGTAGCTGTGAGAAAGCGTTACCGAAGGTGGCTGTAAGTAGACCTAACTAGGGGCTGGTCTATTTGTACCATGACCTAGCAATTTTGAAGCTGCTAAGCCTTAGTTTTAACGCTATGGAACCACCTACACCACCTCCGGTAGCCCTCTCTCTTTGGGACAGCTGTTTTCGCATGCATATATAGAGGAACCACTCTCTGTTAACCCATAGCAAGGGCCTTTTGAGGTCAACCAGACATATCGGCCCTTCAGAAACGAATGTTTCAGTGTGTGACACCATGGCCTCATATTATCGTAAAACCGATTTGACAGCTTAGGGATATCTAGTAGTGTAAAAGGCTGATAATTGTAGAAGATCAGTATTTAAAAGCATATTTGATTTCTACTATACTCTTATCCTAGGCCACCAGAGACCTAATGTTCACTACCTCCCCCCTCCAACTTTTTAAAGTGATCATATTCTCTGACAATATTCCCAGTAGGATTGATGACATTTCTAGTTCACTAGCTGTCCAGTGTACCTTTGAGCTGGGACTGACCCAGATGAAACGTCATCTCGAGTATCAAAAGAGTGTCCTCCATGACAGCTCCCATGACGGCGACAGTTTCTGCTAGACGTTGATTATAAGTCCCGACTCTCAATAGGGATGTGACAGTTGTATGCGGAGGTCGGGTAGACAGATTTGTTGTAGCGCTAGGAGCAAGTTTTACCGTTAGACTGTAATATGGAAAATAGGGTGGCACTAAATGCTTTGCATGGTGTTGGCTCATTATCGCCGGCAATGGTTCTGACGAGCGGTAGATCAACCGGAGCCGTGAACTGTGTAGCTCGAGAAGTCACAGAGGAAGCTTCATAACCTCAGCGCCATAGCTGTCCTGGACGACGTAAGAGAAAAGTTACAAGGACCTATATTCCCTAAAGAGGTGCGGTATACATTCAGGCAGCTTTGGATTTGAAAATATGTTCTCCTGTTGGTTTGGATCTTGTCACGATAACCCAGAGCCTTTCCGACAGCTTCCCACGAGATCAATAAGTAATACTACATTTCATTAGATTCATTATGTCCACATCAGGGTAAACATAGTCATGGCATGTCTCATGTTCATACCCTGTTGGCATATGGCAGGGGCCCGAGTTTGCTGGTCAAGATGTGTTCCACGAGGTTCCAGCATCGCTCTTGCAGCTCCTCGTCTTCAGTCTGACTGCTAGGACTGGTCACCTTGCGATCCGGCACGATGTATTGCCCGTCGATCTTCTCCTCACTAATCGCATTGCTCGTCGCAGCGAACAAAATAGAGCGACAACCCTCGTCCACGGGACCCTTCATGAACGGTCTGATGGCTTTTATCCCCAACTTGCTTGGCAAGCCGTAGGCCTCTGTCATCTGGAAGTTCTGGTCCGTCCTCACGCCGCCGGGGTGTGTCGCGTTGATCCAGGGAGCCGCGCCGGGCCTGAGACCGAGCTCCCCGCGCTGCTTGCGCCGGGTGAGGGCCTTGACCAGCAGGATCATGGCCAGCTTCGTGCGCCCGTACAGGCTGGTCGCGCCGATGTCCTGATTGATTTCTGCGAGGTCCTTGAACTCGACGCCGCTGGTGCCGGTACGGTGCAGCTCCGACGCCTGGAAGCATAGCCGGCTGTCGGGGGTATCCAAGAGCTTCGGCAGCAGGAGCATCGCCAGGTGGTGTTGCGCGATGACGTTTACCTGCATGTGGCTGTCGATGCCGTCTTTGGTCTCGCTATACGGGCCCACTCCCTCTCCGGCGTTGAGGATTAGCGCATCCAGGCGCTCCAGCTTAGAAGCCAGCTGCTTTCCAATTTCGTCCGTCTGGTGGAGGTCCTCGAAATCGCATTGGAGCAATTCGACGCGGCTGACGTCTCCGTATTTCTTCAACCCCTCTTCGGCTTCCTCTAGGTGCTGCTCCCTCTTTCCTATTAGGTAGAGTTTCTCGGGGTTATGCTGGAGGATGTGTGCCGATATGCCGTAGCCAATACCGGCGCTTCCTCCGGTCACGACGTAGACCTTTCCCGTTAGGTCCGGGATGTCCGTATTCGGGTCAAACTTGTTGCTGGATCCTAGCATGTCGGATAAGGTTCGCGTACCGAATAATGGTGAATACTGATGAGTTGCTATGACTTAGAACCTGTTAGCGTTGAAGTAGACGATATGTTACGGATCGGATCCTTTAGGCACGAAAGCAATAGATATACACATAGACGTTAGGTGGTTAAGGGATGATCATAGATGACGTCAAGAAGCAGGAGGGACCACGGTATGTATTTGCTGCTGTCGGTCTCTTGCCAATTAATATGTTATACTAGCAACTCCTTTCCTAGTTGGCAAGCGAGAACAGCAACATCAGGTTGTGGCTCGACCGTTAATGATGGTTGTTATTGTGTGGAAGTCATTATTGTGTCATCTTCGGTAATTGACAGTCCCAGCTGGACCCGCCGCAAAACCAGGGGGGGCAGCCGTGGACAAGTCACCACTTACATATGTTTTCGGGATGGCATGTCTGATGTCCTTTTCTATTAAATAGTGCATAGAAACCCCGGTGAATAAGGGTGTAGTGCATTGTGTACTGCTATGTCCGAACATGATGGCGACGAACCGTGAGATTCTCGTGGAGCGCGTTCGCCTAATGATATATTTCTTTTCCCCTACTTTCCCCCTAGCAAGACTTCGATAATTTTCGAACATTATTGCTGACTATTTGATATGGCCGAGAATCGGTTAACGGAAAGCGGGAGCTAGGTTTAGTTCAAGTTGCATGTATTTGACACCAAGCTAAAAATGGAGTTGCGAAACGGTTTCCCATGGAGCTAAATGCCCTATTAATCACTTGGGTACTATGGGTCGCGAAGACTGTAATGGTGGTAGGTACGGCTGAGGAACAATGGACGTTTTTGAAGCGTCCAATAATTAACTAACCTCACCTATATGAAGATCACTTCTGCCTTGTGGTATTCATAGTTACGTCAACGAACAACAAAACCTGGCTAGCAGAGCGCGGCAGCTGCGCTCGTCGGTCTCATACTTGTAGCATCGCAACACCTAATGGAAACCCCGCCCTCTGTCGTCGCTAACCACGTCGGAGTGGAGGTGGGGGCGGAGAATTGGAGAATATCTTGGACCGAAGCGACCGTTTCGTCAAAGAGCCAAGCAGGAGGATTTCCCGAAAACTCCATAGACCAGTGCCAAGATTCTAGGCCATCTTCGTAAGATGTGGGTTTGTTGCTCCACAACGCTTCACATATACGTATATTGAGGAGCACGGGAAGATAATCAACCTCATCCTGCGATAGAAGAGACGGCATAGGCAAGTAGGGTGAGACCGCCCACGGGATAAATGCACGTGAAGCATATCCAATCAAACTGAAAACTAATACTTAAGATCCAGAACTTCGCGCGGAGCCTTTGGGGATTCGGAGAATCCTTGGCCCCCTTCTCCAACACTTCACGTCCCCAATATGGCCCTATTAGGAAATATCGGAGGACATTCCGAAGGACAGCAAACACTTCAGGGCACGATGTGGACAATAAAGCCTTCATAAGTCTGTGCGCCTGATGTGTTCGCCCGTGCTTTAGTTCTCCCGTTATACTACATCAATCTCAGTCTACTTATACATACCTCTTCATCAAAGACTGCGATTCTCCTGGCGACCATGAAGTCTGAAACGCTCGTCCTGCTGGCAGCCCTCTTCTCTACGGCGGCGTGCCTCAAAAAGAAATCCGCTCAGAGGTTGCAAGGCAACCCGTCGCAGATGAGCCCGGAACAATTCCCGTGGACCAACCCCTTCGGCTCCAGCGAGATCGAAGGCTTCAGCCCGTCTTGCGAAGCGAAGAAGACCTTCAAGGCGTCCGAGTTCCTCCTCGACGACCTCCAGATAGCGCCGCCGCTGGGCCTTCGGCCGTACGGCGATGCGCTGAAGAATATCCTCAAGGACAGGCCCTACCCCGGCAGCTGGGACGGCGTTGATCCCCACGGATACGACCGCAACCTGCTGCAGATGGAATACTCCGATGTGCCAGTCAAGGTCCGCGACTGGATCGAACAGCAGGTGAAGGAGGAGACCGACCACGTGGGTCTGTATGCGGTCTTCCAGAAGCAGCCGAAGGGCAAGAAGGCTACGACGACCGCCAAGCCCCCAGAGGCCCGGAAAACGGGCGAGGCCGACGAGGCAGATAAGGATAAGGTGGTCTTATTCGCGCCGGGAGCCATCTACAGGATATTGCCGCTCTGGGCAGCTGAAGGTAGCGACTGCGAAGGTGAGACTACTTTCCCCTTTCAGTAGACCTTGAAAACTGGATGCTGACTTTGGCGTTAGCTGAGCTTTCGGATATCTCCAAGTACACTCCAACCCCTTCGGATGGTGGTGTCGTCGCTTGGATTACGGAGTACTCTAAGGCGAAGCGCCCTCAAAGCAGGGACATGGAGTTCACCGTCACGGCTCAAACATTGAAAAAGGCTGAGGGTAAAGTAAATGAGCCTCCCACAGAAACTACCAAGGAGGAGTTATAACCTAATCATACACGAGATACAAGCTCATGTATATAGGGGAATGCAAGTACATATGTAATACATTTCTGCTGTAGCTGAATCTTGTCTTGCGTTTCGATATACTCACCTTTTGACATCGCATTGCCTGCCAGTCGATCGTTGCTCCAGGGAAATGATTGAATAGTGCTAGAAAGGAAGCGGTTGGTTTCATTCCCGGCCTTTGCCAACAAGGGAGAAGTAGAGTTCCCAGATTCAGTCTGTACATAGGCTCGAGCTGAGACTGGATGCATGTCCCATTGGAGTAACATCCTTCAAATTGATGTACCGCATTGACTAGCTTGAAATGACATTTTTTTTTTTGTCGTTGCCTACGTTTCCGGTTGCTTGTTGTAGTGGGCCCACTCTCTAACCGAGTGCCAATATTAAGTTTTGGAACACTAGGTACTACGTTATTTTGAGGGTTAGAGCTCTTCGCAGAAACAAGAGACATGGAATGGTGCTACCATAAGAACGATTTATGCTAGCTGCCAGCATTATCTTCCTATCTACTTCCTCGAGACCACACACTCCTTCGTGACGCTCACAGAAGGGTCCGACTCGGACGTCGCCGTGAGCGTCACGACCGCGCTCACAGTGCCGTTAGCGGCGGCACCAACCGCAACACGGGCCGTGGTGGACTCGCCGAACTTCGCAGTCGCCAGGGCGTTCGGCAGCACGATTCGCCAGCCTTCGGCGTCGACCTCGGCGCTAAGCCGGTACACGTCGGCGACGTACGGGGACAGGTCCTGGCGCGCCCCGGGTCCGGCAGCGTACGATCCGGTATTGGTCAGCTCGAAGACACACGTGACGCCGGCGGCGGTGACCGCGGCCGCCGACCTCTCGGCGACATAGCCGTCGCCCATATCGAGGCCGTAGGTGCTGGCGCCGCTGCCGTCGAGCGAGCGGGCGCCGACCGTGTAGCGCAGGACCCCAGACGAGTCGCGGCTGGTCGCGAGGACGTAGAAGTGCAGCCGGTTCGGCTCGTCGACGTACTCGAACTCGCTCCCGGAGCGGGTGCCAGCGTGGAACAGGGCGTCGGCGAGCTGGCGGTAGTCGCCGATCGACAGCATCGACGGCGTGCCATCCGGCCGGTAGAAGTCGATGACGTCGATATCCTGGGGGTTCGCGTCGATCGTCCACTGGAAGGGCATGGTGTCCCTGTCTTTCGTCTTGGAAATCATGACCCCGGAGTCGGGAGTGAAGGAGTCCGCGCCCATCCGGTCGATCACCTCGACATTGTAGTTCTGATACCCGCCGCCGTCGCAGAGCGGGTCGGTGGACACGTTGCACGCGGGCGAGAGGTCTTCGCCCAGCGCGACATGGATGCCCATCAGACCGGTCTCGCCGGGGTCCACACTGCGAGCGGTGATCTCAGCAACCACGACGCCAGCGTTCGCCAGTTCTTCGCGCGTGAACGTCAGGACGCTAGAGTTGTCAGCTAGCCCGATCTTGATTTTGTCTCGCATCGTGTGGAGGCACCCGAGGGAGCCCCCCTGCAGAGAGGGAATCTGCCATCGTGTATGGGGGCCGCCAGGACCACCGAAGCTTCCGCGTGACATCATACTCCAGGGTCCAGTATAAGCGCGGCGGGCTGGAGTGCCGTATGGGTTATTGTAGTTGTCCCCTATGCCTAGCAAGTGAGTCAGTTCGTGGGCATAGGTTCCTAGCCCTGAGCTCTCGCCCTGGGTCGACGAGCCGCCACCAGCGTTCGGCCAGATGTTAGAGGCTGCGGCCCATGAGCTCCACTCTACGTATCTTGTTGCCGCGTAGTTGGGCAACGCATCGTCCGGGGGACCGAATTCGTCCGGTACATCCTCCTTGGTCTGGAACATCATCTCACCGAACTCCTGCCACGTCGACGACTCATCCTGCCCTGCCGACAGGATGAAGACCAACTCGTAAGAGTCTGCTACTTCGTCACCAACTTCGGCGCGCCAAGCAGCAAAAGTGTCGTTACGGAGGTCCGATTGGCATTCCTCCCCACTAGGGCAGGCGCCCCGATTCATGTTTCGCGCGTCGATGCCATACTGGTACGATTTATCAGGCAGCTCATAGGGGCCGTAGGCCGTCAAATCAACCCCATAACGACCAGCTGAGTCTTCCATCCAATATTCATGGAGAGTGTGGCCTCGGTTGAGCTCATTGGGCGTATTCAGAAGGTCGCGGTAGAAAGTAGTAACCTCCGACCGATCCAATTCGGATACAACCGATTGCGGGTTGTTGTAGATAGTCGACCCCGCCGGTTGCGTGATGACGAACGGCCTATCGGGATAGTCCACGGCGACGAGCGCGATGTGGAAGTTGCGGATCGACCCCTCCCGCGAAGGATCGGACCAACTCGTCCCAGGCGGCGCCTTGTAATCGGCCCAGGTCATGTCATCGGGATTGACCCAATTCTGAGGGTCGATCACCTTGAAAGGGTCACTTGGTTTCGAGTATGGCGCGGCCTGGGCGGGGTTAACGAACGATGAGCTGACCAGGACGGCCAATGCCGCCCTCCGGCGGGCACCATCCTTGAACCACATCACGATGAGGTCGAAGTATGACCAGAGCGGGCAATCAGGCCTGGGAGACGGGATGGTAAACGGGGCGGCGCCCTTTGGAAGGGGACCGAGCGCTTTTATCACATCCAACTCTCGTGCTCTCTGGGAAATCCTTGTGGATCGCTAACCCCTGTCGGTTGCATAGGCAGTGCAACTGTCTTCTTCCGCATATCCTGTTTATCAGGGACTCATTTCGGCACAGCGATTAACGTTCGATGATCAGAATGGCAGAGGTGTGCGATGTTGGTAGATAGGTGCCTTATCAAGCCTAGGAGCAATTGCTTATCAATATGACCTGCCCAAAGCGGACTCTCTTGCCGGGTTATGATGCGGAGAACCCCTGCTGCGGAAAAAGCGCTTGGGGCCTGGGCAGAACCACTCAAGGCCCTCTACCATTGGGCGAGTATCAAGAGGGAACAGCCCAGCAGGATATGGACACCATTACTGAGTCAAGGCGACACAGAAATCATCTATGCTATCTACATCGTGTGAAGATATTCTAGTAAGAGACACTCCCCAAAACACACTTTCGTAGTGCCAATGAGCTATAGAGCGCCCCATATGCTACTCATTGACCAACCATAGTTAATGACGTAATTCCACTTGAAACGTTCAACCGGATAATTCGTAACCACACGGTCAGTTCGGATCAAGCTGATGAAGGTTTAATTTCGTGATCCCTGCACTAGTGAGACTAGCATGCCCAGATACCGTATTTTCTCTGGAAATTGATTCAATGCTAATGCAGGCACATGAGCCACTGGCCCGCTTCCCCACACGGAATAAACTTTCCTTTTCTTTTTATTCGCCAACATATTTTAATCCAGCTGACCCACTTTACCTAAATATGGAATGGATCTCGGTAATACAGTTTATCCCTTGCATTAGCATGCATTAGCTTTGAATCAATTTCGAGAGAAAATACGGTATTGTGGTTCATCGACAGAACGTGATGTGATTCCCTATTCGCCAAAGCCAAAACCTCAGGTGTCTAGGAATCGATGTATCAAACTTGGATGAGTAACTGGCTTTACCTGGGACCTGACCTGAGACACCCTGTACCAACACTGTGGTCCAAACCTTTCGAACTTTGTAACTTGGGTAATGGCTAAGACAGATTTGATCATATGCCTTGAAGTTTTGTCAGAGTGTCAAGATTCGCAGATATACACAGTATCCCGTAATATCCACATATGTCCTAACCATTTATGCTGGTGTATAAGTAGGAGCTGGGCAAAAACCGTACGGAGTGGCTTAAGGATTTTCGCATCGCGGACATATAGATAAAACCGTACGCTCTTTATCAACTTCACGAATGGTCGATATCTCGTCACCACACGACCAGCCCTGGCAATAAATCAAAAAGATATCAAATTGAAACGAGGGATTTACGGGGCTTACAAATTGTAGAAACTTGATAATCCGGAAAGCTAACATACTAAGCACCGGGTAAGAAATCCACATGTCCACACGGTTTGGCAAGCTATAATGGGCATGGCCTCAGGACGCTTTAAAAGGACTAGGTCAGCTTCGGGCAGTAAAAACATTAAAACATTATCACTTATAAACAAGTAGGCTCCCGATGCTTATTAAGTTGCAGTAGTTTGGTTTGTTTAACAAGATTATAATTATCCTTCACGTTGCGCGCATAACCCCTAAATCTTACGAGTCACGTCAATTTCACGTACTTATAAGACCATAACCAGACCACATTATTTGGCTTCATGCTGAACGAGTCTACGCAGCGTTCCCATATCTAAAGGCTGACACGTATAATCGAGTGGGGTCGTTTGATAAAACATGATAATATACGACAAAGTAGGCAGTGACTGCGCTCAGCGTCCGCATATGGCTGAAGCGCTCCTGCGATGCCATATAATTTCATACAGGACCTGCGATTCTGGGTAGGTGATTTATAGTAGCTAAGTAATTGCGCGTTAATACTCCCTTTCTTAATGACCACTGCAGATAATGCACTTTGGTCCATGAGCACCAAGGTGACTAAATAGTTGCAACCTAAGGTGTCCAGAGCAGCTGGTGGCCCAGATAAGATAGATACCTGAACCTCCAACAGCAGTATGGTATATAGGCCATAAAGGGAGCCTGTTTCATCATCCCAGGTCCCCAAGCATCGACGTCCCCGTGACCTAGTGGTACGGGGCTTCATGGGGATCTGGGATATCGCCCAAAAGACAACGGTGAATCTACGACAAAGTCAACAAGCTGAACGACAGAGATGTAGGCAATCGACACCGAGCCGAACTCTTTTGCCGTCTAGCCCGACCTATTACCCCCGTCTTTCCCATATACATGTATACATATATATACTATTCCAGAAATGCCTCAAGACGGGGTTCGTGATTGTATACTTTACTGTCCTAACGACTGTTTCATATTAAGTCTTAACGATAGTACACCACCGAGTAATTATGGCACCATCGCAAAGACACTTTCATAAGCTGCCAGTCCTACCAGTCTATCGCTCCATCGTTGCCCGACCACCAGTATATTAGCTGACAGAACATATAAATTGTGTGTTTAGTTAGGAGGAGGCCGTGGACAAATATTGAAATATGAAGCCTGCAAGCTGAGACTGTGGGACGTCAAATTGATTCATTGAATTAAGAGCGTGTTCGGGACACTTCAACAACGCGTATTTGTGGGGAATCAATATCATCTTCAGCAAACCGTTAGGGTCCATCAACATCAGCAATATCCATTTTTTTTTTCTGCTGAAAATTGCTGATCCCTTTTGGCGGGCTTGGACCAATCATGTTTAATCAGTATGTTAATTTTCCCCCGTTCAACTTTAGCAGCTTTCGAGTTATTGAAGCTGCTGATTGATGGCGTATGGACTGCGTTAGGAGCCCTGCCCTAGTTTTAAGCCAACTTCTTTGCCGTATATCTTAATGACACCATAGACCTAGACCTCGTAGCTGTCGCTTTGCAATCTCGTGATGGTACTTAACGCTTTTGGCGATCAAAAATCATGGTGGTAATACCGAAAACGCGAGCCGCCGGCAGCGGAAACTGCTTGCTACCATCGTTGCTATTTTCGCACCCGTCCGTTAATATCAGCCGACTGAAGCGAAACTTAAAATAATGGAGAAATCAGCATCAGCAAGTTCATTAGCGTCTTGCTGATTGACAGGGTTGGCACGAGCCATAAATATCAGTTGTTGAAATGTCCCGAACACCCCCTAAAGCAACAAAAAGAGTCTGTGAATATACACCGTAACCGTCCCAGCATATGGCAACGTAATAAATGAGCAGGTATTAGAAGTACCCCGGCTCCCGGGGCTGGCCCATAAACCCTTGAGGTCGGCTAAGTACTGTATCCGCTAACCGGCTCCGCTTGAACGCGGGCCGATGCTAGACGAGAACCCTCGGCATCTACAGTACTTCATAATCAGCAGGCTCAAGTGCTTTCATCCGGTTTCAATTCCCAGAATCAATCCAGCCCACCATGCCGCCACGCATATACCTGCGCCTAAGCTGCCAGGCCGCACGCCGCGTCGCACGGTCATACTCGAGCGACGCCGGGCCGCTGATCCGCGTCACGAACCTGCCTACCGCAAACACGGGCCACATCCGGGTCCTCGAGCTCAACAGGCCGTCCGCACGCAATGCGCTGTCGAGGGCACTGGTCACCGCCCTGCGCGCCGAGGTAGAAGACGTCCAGGCGCAATACACATCGGACGGGCAGGAGATACCGGCACCCCCACGATTTGGCGGAGCAGCAGGCGTGGACGAGAAGGGCCCGACGCGCGCACTGATTATAGCGAGCGCCGTGGACGCCAGCTTCTGCGCCGGCGCCGACCTGAAAGAGCGGCGGGGCTTCACGCCTGAAGAGTCAGTAGCGACCTCCCCCCTTCTTTGATCCCCCAGGTAGCCGGCAATTTGCCCAATTGAGACCAGTGATTAACACCGAACCCCCCCAACGCAACAGGACGGCCGAGTTCCTCGCGAACCTCCGCAACACATTCAGCACGCTCTCGGCACTGCCGGTCCCCACCATCTCGGCGATCGCGTCGCTGGCGCTCGGCGGCGGCCTCGAGCTTGCGCTGTCGACGCACTTTCGGGTTCTCGCATCGACGGCAACCGTTGGCCTGCCGGAGACGCGGCTCGGCATCATCCCCGGCGCCGGCGGCACCTACCGGCTGCCGGCACTGGTGGGCTTGCCGCGGGCCCGCGACCTCGTGCTCACGGGCCGCCGCGTCTCCGCGCCCGAGGCCTACTTCCTGGGCCTCGCCGATCGCCTCGTCGAGGTCGTGCCCGAGGACGAGCGCGACGCCGTGGGCGGCGCCGCCGATGGTGATGCGACCTCGGGCAGCGGCCCCGGGGGGATGCCGGAGCGCGCGCGCCGCGCCGCCCTGGCCGAGGCCGTGCGCATGGCCGGCGAGATCTGCGAGGGCGGTCCCGTCGCCGTCAGGGCCGCGCTGCAGGCGGTGAACTGGGCCAGGGAGGAGGTCGAGAACGCGATGTACGAGCGCGTTGTCAGGACCGAGGACCGGGACGAGGCGCTCGCTGCGTTTAAGGAGAAGAGGAAGCCCGTCTTTAAGGGCAGGTGAGAAGGGTGTGTATGACGCGTATGAGGTCAGGCTATGCTATTCGAGCCAACGCGAAAACGTCTACACTACCCTTCTTCTTTCGTAGCTATCCAGGTGCGGAATATACATAATGTCCGTAAGTAAATTGTACAGAGTTCTAGCCTTCAGCTACATTGAGTGCAGATGTAGTTACCGAACCGGCGACCAAGATGTAGGCAGAGTTAGAAAAGCCCACAAAAACCCTGCTCGAGCTAGAGGAGAAGACCGTAAGGATATTGGAACCGCGAGTATTAGAGATTTTCCAAGCGGCTCCTTTGAAGACTGCTTTCAAGTATGTCACACTTACTAGGGAGCAGCTGCACAGCTCTTAAGGTTATATTGATAACTAGGAAGCTAGAAACTGGTGATCCCAGTAGCTCTGGGTGATCCACTGATATAAGGCTCTTGGGCTCCGATATTGCTGCCCAACAGAAAAGGGGTGGCCCCCTTTCCACGCCAAACTAGTTTACGGAGAGACTTCAACAAGGCTCCATAGAGCCAAAGCGACCGTTAGCCACACTCCGCGATCTACGTGGAAACCTTCCCGACGTCCTTCTCGTTATTTTATCTTCCGGCTCGACGCGATTGTGGATGAATGACCCCGGAGTCGCGATACTTTGCGAAGGCATTTAACTTGTTAACTACAGCGGAGCAAGTATCTTTTCCTAGCAAGGCCTGAAGACATTCCGACGATTATTTCTTGGTGGATATCAAAAGACTTTGGTTATCAGACTCCGATATCCACATAATCGGTAGACCCTGCATTCATTTCTCCTGCATGGAAATTCCCACAAAACCTTTGCAGAGATGCGCCTTTTTTGATCCGGTCGAACGGCTGGTAATGGACGGCAAGGTCCGGGACCCCTATGACCAGTTTGTCACCATCTCCTGGAGCAGGCAGCTCTATAATGGCATATATTTGTGAGTAGTCCCCATCTACTTTATCTCGTACTCAAGGATGTCTCGGGAGCGGACTTGAGTGCCTCATCCCGACACTCTCCATGATTGTCTCCTGGGAACCTTCAGCCCTGAGCGAAACGTATTAAAAGGTAAACAGCTCGCCAGCGAGGGAATTCGTTGAGAATTTTAACATTCTCACAGCTAAATTCTTTGATGGAATACGTACGTAACATCCCGATCTAATTATTAGCCCGTAAAGCGTGTCTTGGGGTTTGTTATAACTGCTTGCTTCCGAGAACTTCCCCTTCTAGTTACGGCAGCACGCGAAGGTCTCCCGATAGAACCTGAAGAGGAATTACTGACATGAATTTACAGAGTGGAAACGCGTACACGCTCGGCCACAGCAGCGAGACGAGCAAGCTCTATAACGAGGAAAGTGCGTCGGTGGACCGTCTCGAGACATTCTCACCGATAAACGCTACTGGGTTCATCGCTATACAGGCGATCCGTCTTAAGGAGCATGGCGAGAGCAAGATTGCTCAGGGCACTCCTCTGACCAAGTCGTGAGGTGTGCATCTCTCGTCCGTGGACCCAATCTCTCCCGAGGTTCCCTTTAGACAAGCCTCGGTCAGCTACTTATCCTCGGTGCACATTATTCTACAACCGACAATCGACAAAGTACGATCAACCACCTAGGTATTGGCAAGTTGACAGGGTCTTCGCTACCGGCACACCGCTGTCCCGGTCTTTTACATCTGGGGTTGATACTAGAAATTCCCTTCGACATAGAGGTTATGAGTTGGTATCCTCTGGAGATGCTCAGATGGGAGCGAGGCAGTGGCTTGGACTTTTGCATCAGGATGAGACACACGTTCAGGCCTTTGCTGCCAGGTTGTGCATTGAGATTTCAGATAACTTTACACATGCCATAGCTGAGATACGTTGACAAAAATATCGTTGACATGCAGTGACGCTCTTTCTCATTCCTGCCGCAGGAGGCGAAGCCCGTAACTGGAAACTGCAAGCGATCTGCGTCGGTTCTGCGATAGGGCATTAACACGACGGCTCCACCGAAGCCTTCTAGGGAGCTCTTGACGACTACACCTGCGTGGTAGGGCCGATCCATGATCTCAATTTGCTACCGAAATGAATGGGATATGTCTGCTTCCGCGGCTCGTGAGAATCGCAAAGAACCAGTTTTAAGTCTTGCTAAGACTGGGTAAGTTGTTATGCAGATTGGGCTACCGGTAGGGCACCTCTCCTATGGAGATTCAGCCCTTTTCAGCCTCGCTAAGCAGCGGCTCCTGACTTTTCCATTGCTTTCTCATTGGCACGGTGGGATATCAACGGTCTCTTTGTGCGCTTGAGCCAAAACCCCCTGCTAAAACGGACAAAGATAAAGCCTGGGACGCAGATCGAGTATAACTGGTAGCTGACAGTGAAGTTGCTGATTCAAGCGAGAAACCCCTTCTTGTCGACATAAACTAACGACTCTAGGCGACGAAAGACCTTTTGCTTAGATGATATCAAACACGAAAGCATGGATGCCAAGTCCATGGCCTTTTTCCTTGGCCGCTCTCGCAACGCCTTCTCTTAATAATGCAGCCATTCCAGACGCAAAGTCTCTGCATTCTTCTCATTACATATTACCAACACCAGACACCCTACCGACACGGTATGCTGCTGCATTGAATAGCTCTCAGCTATACCGCTTATCGTCCCAAGCGCATCATTTCTTGGCCGGGAAGGGCAGTGAGCCCTGCGATCGGTTGTTAGTCGTAGGGCTTGCGACAGTAGTGCTTGGTTCATAAGAGACGAGATGGACTTACAGCTGTCGATATCCTCCTTGACAGTGGGCTCGATCTTACACTTGTTCTGGTCCGCAATAGTCTGAGTGGCGAGGGTCGGGCAGTTCACGTAGCAAGGGGTGTCCATGGTCCGCTGGAGCGCGTCATCCTTCCAGCCAAACAGGTAGTCGCCGTGGGTGCCATACCCCTGGCTGTATGAAGTAACTTGTCAGCCGGTCATTGCTCCCCAGGTCAAGCCATGCCTCTGTCTCTTTCTTGGAAGACTTACGTGTCGCCGAAAGACCAAACGAACGGCTGCGAGCCGTCCTCGGGCCAGTCCTCGGGGTTGTTGAACTGCCTGGTATCCCAGATGGTCTCGTACATGAGCTGGGGAACGGGGACCGGGTGGGACTCCGGGCAGGGACCCCTCGAGTCGAAAGTGCCGCTCGCGGGATAGGACATGTGGGCCATGTGGTCGGCCGAGTCCAGGTTCTTGCCGTCCCAGCAGCTACGCAGCGTTAGAGGATAGTTGGGGGGCAAAGGATTCGATAGTCTCACGTGGGGAAGCGAATGTTAGCCATGATGCCAGCAGGGCAGGGCTTCTTAGGGAAATGCTTGGTCTCGGGGAAACGAGTGCCCAGGTTCTCCAAGCACGTGTACGTCACCTGGTGGAACTTCCGGGCACCCTCGAGGGTGTCTGTCATAGGGTCGCCGATGATCATGCGGAATCCCTGGACAGGTTAGAGTCCCTATTGGCATACCGCCGGGTGGGTGGACCTACCGGCCTGAAAGCGGTGACTTTCGAATCTTGCTGGAAGTCCGCGAGACCATTCTGCATGTAGTACACCGTCATCCCGCCCTCCGCACCGTCGAAGCCAATGTTGGGGATGATGGGGACCCGCTTGTAGGTGCCGTTGCGGGCGCGGAAGAAGAGCACGGCCGTCCAATAGTTGGACAGGTCCTCGGTGAACTGGCATGACGTGCAGGTGGACTCGCCCGGCATGTCCTTGGCGGGGTCCATGGTCTGGTTGAACGAATTCTAGGGAAAGCGTCATTATTATTAGATCACTGTGACCCCGGTCATGTGTCTCTGTCTGAAGAAATCTACAGGTATACGTACGCCGCCGATGATCTGATGCAGGTGAGGCGACGGCGCCACCCCGGGGTTTACCAGGGGGTCGAGACGGTCGATCACGAGCTGCGAACATGAGAACCGGATGAGTGCTCGGGCGGGCGCGGCGAGCGCCAGTGCGGCTAGGGGCTTCCAGTACATCTTGGTTGATAAACTGAGCGTCGGCTGGGTTGTTATTTCAGAGCAGCACTAGTTCATCACTAAAACCGAATGGTAAAGCAGGCTGTAGAAAAGGGCGCGCGACAGGAGTCGTGGCCAGCCACAGATTTTTATCGATTTCTGACAATCCCTAAGCCAACTGCCGGCATGATCAAAGGTGCATATTTCGCTGCTTCGTTGGAGGTAGCTTTGTATATTGGTGAGTATAACGACCGGGATGCGACTGTGTAATCGCCGTCCGTCGACTGTAGAGGCAGGGGTTCGGTGCTTCTCGAGAAAGAGACGAAAACTCTCGACCACTAGGTTAGTTCTTTTTGAACTGCCGGAAGGTGGTCGTTACAATAGTCAATCTATTCAGTCTGCTTGACCTCGAGCAGGGTATTAGCCATTGTGGGGTTAATTCCACTATATGGTTGTGATCGATGCGGCTATTTGCCCCGGACCAATCGGGATCATACGCCTGGGGGAGCCTGTAAAGGAGCAGCAGAATCTAATAAGGCAGGTAATATATAATAGGCCAGACTCGATGGAGTTCTAAGATCTAGTCGACTAAGAGAACAAGTTGAGCACTAGAAGGGGGTGCATTCAGGCATGCAGGCTTGTTTGCTCGATTGCAAGATACCGGATAATCTCTGTCTTCAGTCTGCAGAAGAATCTATTAATAGAATTTTAACAAAACCGGGCCGTTATTACCCTTACGGTGGCGATATGATCAGCGTATTCTGACCCCATAGGCTTGACCAGAGCCAGGTTCTTAATGATGACCCATTGGTAAGAAGATTTAATCGACGCCTAGGCAGTGATTATTGCGGTGGAAATGGCATGAGATGTGTAATATGCATAATACGACCCATAGAACGGTGCAACGAGGGGTGCTTTATTCTGTCCCTTAGCCGCCTCCAGATGGGTCGCCATGAATGCCTCTGGATGCCTAGTTATCGTGAGAGCTTCGCGCACTTGCGAATTTAGCAACGCAGTGCCACTCCATACTATTTGGGCACAGTCACAAAAACTCGAATAGGGTAGGGTAATGACGTCTAGACGGTTCTACATGATAACATCGTGATGGAGCAGGCCTATGGTAGTTGCGGTAGACGAAAGGATGCCCAAAAAGGACTAACAGTAGCCATGACGATCCCAGGTCAACATGTTACTGCGATCCACAGTAATATTTTGAAAGAATGCTCTAAAGTACCGGGATATTTTACGTATATGGCTATAGTAGGCAAGATGTGTTGAATCTTCTTTTTTGAATGGGGTTTAGATATGCGCTGGAATAGGAGTTGGAATAGGGGTAGCTGGATGACTCACACCTGTGCACATATATTGTCACGTAGTCGGCAAGGTATTAAGGCCGAGCACATAGTACCCAGATTCACGGCCTTACCCTATCTTTGAAGATTAAGACTCATCAGATAGATAAGCCACCAAGCATATATCATGGGCTTTAATTAAAAGTATAATCTTGTCCCTCCTCAAAAGCGATATAACAACATTCACACCCGAAACCAAAACGCTTAAGTGAAACCTGCTGCCGAGTTAAATTCGCATACGACATCAACATTCCCGCTGGGTGGACTTTTCAACAAGAATATATAGAACTTACGAGGCCACTACTGCATTGGTGGCATAACCTAGTGCTTGGTAGGGCCTCTAACGTATGTAACAACGTTTGCCTTTTAACTGCCATCTTTTCTGTTTCTGTTCTTGCCACTTTTCAGCATTCCTCAGCAGGGAAATATTTCTCTGAACTTATTATAGCAATAGAAGTATTCTGTCAGGATATCGCTGAACTACCGAGTACTGCTGTTGTCAAGCGCGAGGATAATCATGGTTTAAATCTTGCCAACTTCAAGCCCATCGGACGCTAACCTACTACTTACAACTCTAACAACTCCTGATGTTAGATAAATATTAACAGTGTAGGGTCCACTTATGCGAATTCTGAGAATCCCCTCAAGTAAGAGGGCACATACAACTTTGAATACCAGTCGGCATCCCATTTGAGCTTTAGCGTCGATTCGCGTATTCGTGTATGTCTTTGATGCCTTTTAATAAAACCACTCTCTATCTTCAGGCTCAGTATCCTGCGTCAGTGTCATCCTCCAACGCTATAATCCATATCCGGCTAGTCATCCATCCCATCAGCGACTCAATCGCTGCTCACATAATCCGAAAGTCCATTCTCCCCTTCGGGACGTATGTGATCATCACCCTGCAGCGGCTCGACGTCGGGTCCCGGCGCAGGATTAGGGGCAAGGCCCATCCAATGATTGTAACGCGGCCCTGACGTTGGTTCCGCCGCGTTTGGTGCCGGCGCTGGTGCCACTACGTTGCTATTGAAAATCCAGATGATGGTCGGGTTGGCGAATTCCGTCGGCTGCAAATACGGAGGTGCATTTGGCCGGATATATCCGAGCTGTAGCTCGAGATTGTTCATTTGTCCCCATGTCTGTAGGATGAGAGCAAGCTGGTCCTGAAAGTAGTTATTCTCTATGCCCCCAGCCGCGTTCGGATCGTTTATGTCCTGTACGTTGAGTATGTTGAAAGCTCCGGCCGCGTGCAGATCATCGAAGATCTGCAGCAGCCCTTCGACGCTAGGCAAGACGACCCCTGGCTGACTTAACTGAGCTTGAACGCTATCCCGAAGGGCGAACAAACCGCAGCGGAGGGCTGGTGCCGCATTGAATATTGTCCGATATCCGTGAGGGAATGACATATTCAAGTAGGTTTGGAATTGTAAGCCCAAAGGATGATAAGGGTCGTTTTTGGCAGCGGCATAAGCGGCGGCATCGTACTTCTTCGGTCCTCCAACCGGTGGTCTGCCGCCCGGCGGTCCTCCCGATGGTCCTCCTGATGGTCCTCCTGATGGTCCTCCTGATGGTCCTCCTGATGGTCCTCCGCCTGGTGGTCCTCCACCTCCGGCTCCTCCGCTTCCGGCGTCCCCGGTTTGAATGGACGCATCACTATTGTCAATATTAGATGACTGCTTGAGCACAACAGCTAGAATCGGGAATACGGGGCGCCTTGTCCAAGCCAAACGGCCAGAGAAAGAGAGGACTCAGGATCCCTTACTATAGCCATTTCCTTATCCAGTTTCGTATATAACCATCATCCTCCCCATGGAACCTTTTCCTGTAGCCGTTCTTCGCCGCTTCCAGGAGCGTTTCTAGAGTGGGCCGAGCGCCTGGCTTGTGATTCAGGCACTCGAAAATTGTGGTGCGAAGCTCTCTATCGACCCAGTCATAGTCTTCCTTGTCCGGATCCAGCAACCATGGACAGTAGGAGACTTCTACTTCTTGCTGGTCAACGATATCATCGATAGTCATGCCACTCAAAGGGGGCATCGGAAAAGTGGGTGGTAGCTGCGGTTGAGGCGGCATAGGGGGCGAGTGTTTGGTGATTAATATCCACATCACCTATCAAGTCGCATGAGAACCCGATAGCAACCTGCTTTTTCGGAGCTGTATTTGGACAACGTACCCATGCTATAGACCATACGTTCATAGGCGGGCCATAATTCCCGGCTACCTCGTGATCAGCACAATCAGGACCGTTGGGGTCTGGATTGATGTGCTCCCATTCGGCACCGAATTGTTCCTAAAGTCGTAGAGTCAGCATACTTCTCCGTCCTGGTGATCTCACGTTTGGATATGTTTACTGGCGCAAAAAAAGCGTCCTTTGCCCTCCACCGGTTGTTGAAGTAGTATTCGCTTTGAACCTATCAGCTGATATGCTCCCTCTACCACTCCGGGGCGAAAATACATACTTGCGCTTCTGAGGCTTGACGATTTGCGAAAGCCCAAAGTCCGCAACCTAGTCGTTCATTAGCTGGTTTCCCCTGACAAGTGTTGGTCTTGTTTACTTTTAATCTTGGAATAATTTCGTGCTCGCCCGGCAATCTGTCTGGGCGTGGAGCTACGAAGCGAAAGTTATCCGGACGCTCGGTTCCTGCCGTACTCCGATTTTCTGAATTTTCATCTGAGCCGCCGTCCTGGGGCGATTTATTATCCACAGCGCCGGCAGCATTAGAGTTCTCCCTTAAGATTATAGTGGCTTGGGAGTCTTCCCCGGAGCTATTATTAGAATTGGCCTCCGCGTGCGGTCCCTTCTCCGATGCCACTTTCTCAGTCGCGGCCGTCTGGGCCTTGGCCTTGAGCTCGTTATCCCACTCGGCCAAAGCCCCGGGATCAAGTTCAAGGCCACCTATAAATACTAGAAGGGCGTTAGACCTTTACTACAGCTCTGGGTTGTACGCGCACCGTTCAGAGGGTCGAGATCGAAATGCACCATCCTCTGACGTCTCCACCTCTTTTCAGCAGGTGGAACCTCTTCGTTCAGATCGTCTGGCTGATATCTGCGTTCAACAGCAAGGTAATCCACTTCTCGATAAGGGATTAGGCCAAGCCCTAGAAGATCTCTTAGCATACGGTTTGCTTTGGCCCTTTGGTAATTGAATTGGCCTTTGAATATTTCTTCCGGTGACACGCGATTTGGGTGGAATTTTCGAGGTGGCCATTCCATGCCAACGCAGGCTGCGTGGCATCACGTAGTTAGTAAATACCCCCAAGGCTCTCTTTTAAGAGTCGGAAGGGGTGAGTCAAGGAAATCGAGGGTCTATGTACTGACCCCTAACCACTATGGGACATAGATATGATTAGCTAACATCTGTCTCAACAAACTATGGCTATCCGGATATTCAACTTACGGCACAGCCAAAAGGCCCAAAGCACTCTATTGGGCACCCTCCCGTTGGTCTCCTTGTCCTCGGCCAGCTTGTAGATAAGATTCGCAAGGTCACCATTCTCTACATACTCAAGAATGGTGAAATCTCTCCTCGCTCTGTCACGGTGTGCAAACTGAGGATGGTAACACTTTTCCAGTATTTCTTCTTGTCGTGCTTCCCACATGGCAGTTCGCTCATCTATCTGCGCCTGGGTTAGGTTTCTTCTCTGTGGTCTTTCTCTTGGGCGGGTATAATCGATGCTCTCATCTCCGCTACTGTCGCCGTCGATGCTGGAATCGTCATCGGGAAGGGGCACGATAAGTTCATCCCCGAGTGCGTTCTTGCCAATGTCCTGGTGGTTGATCACCTGAACACAGTGAGCCGACTTCGCCAATTTCTAGCTCGGTGTTAGCAGATCTTATTGTTCTTCAAACGCCGGTAGTCACGGCCAACGGACCTTAGTCTTGAGTTCCTCGAGTATCAGAAGATCGCTTTTCCAACCATGTAATGGGAATTTGACGGCAATATCCCGAACCTGGAGTTGATTCTGTCCGGGCCTAGTGTATTGATAATGCAGCACAATTCCGTTGCCCCCAAACCCAAGCGGCTTTTTCAGTACGTATTGTGGTGGTCCTACAGTGCGCCCGAGATTAACAGCGCCTCACCATGAAAGCGAGGGAACTTCGAGACTTGTTCGAGAAGTTACATCTCTCATGAGGTGCTGAATTAGGCAGGGACAGGGGAGCAAAGATCCACGGCCCCATGATCCACTCACCTCCAAACCAGTCTCTGATCTCTCTATAGCGGTTCTGGGCCACTCTGCCAGATGGGTCGTTGCTAGGGTTAATCGAAGCGCCGGCAATATTTCTGACCCGCCGTCTGGGACGAAGATATCGCCTGGGAACCCATGGCCCCACACCTTGGAACTTGCGTGGCCTCCCGGGCCGTGGGATTGGCTGATGCAAATAGACCGGGCGTACTGCTATTTCCTGAGCTCTAGTCCAACTACTCGGGCCTTTCCCAACTGCCCTGTAGTAGTGGAACTTCAAGTTCTCAAATCGCAGCTCATTAGCAAAGTCCGCCATCTCCGTTGCAGATTGAATGACCTCTTCGGAGAACCGACACAATAAGATATAAGTGAATTATATCGATGGCAGCTCTGACTATGCCGGATTGCTGAGACAGGCTTCTCCGCCTTTTGCGAGAGAGAAGACATCTCGTCTACAGTGCCTGATGATCGGGGGTCCGGATATGGTAGTTCAAGCCATATGCCAACTGAAAACAAAACGAACAAAGACGGGAGGTGACGCATGCTAACTCATGATCAAAATGTAATTAAACAAAGAGCGCCGGCTCACAAGTCCATTCAGGGGGAGAGTATTATGTAGGAGCTTCGCAAGCCCCATAGTACTGCAAACGATATATGCGGATGAACCCGAAGTTTGTTTCGACTCGACTCGGCATATCGAAGTACTGCAAATTGCAGCATACCTAGCGAACATAACGGGACATAAAGATACCATCTGGACGCATAAGTAGGTAGCACTTGCGATATTAAGTTTTCATGCCCAGGTGAAGCTGCAAAGCTCAGGCTGTCCGGTATATCGTGACTAGAACGCCGGAGTGCTTGCGTGGAACCAGTTACATACCTCGTTAGGAAACACCGTTCGTACAAGAAGCACTCGGAGCTCGATATTAATGGCTCCACCGATAATCAATCCATTTTGCCCATTGGACAACGTGTCTGACGATGGCTTCTGTTCTCCTTATGGAAGTTCTGGGCCCACTATTAAATTCAACCGAATGGCGTCACACTGCTGAAGCAGAAAGGCCTGGCCTTGGCCCGGATTTTGGACGATCATTTTGGTGATGGGAGCTCGTACGCATACAGGAATTCGAATTAGGAATTTTGGCGTCTTAACTTAGTGCTAGGTAAGTACCTAGGTAGGTAGGTAGGTATTGTACAACACCATTGGCGGGCTAGCTCAAAGTTTAGCACTTAGCAAAGTCACCTCTCACATCTTTTTGTTGCACATAGTACTTTTCACTTGTCGCTGGTCGTAGCTCCAGATGTATTGTACCTCCCCACCAGACCCTCAACTCGGTGGCTATGACATCACCAGGCAATCATCGTTGTTCAACCGTAATTATTAAATTGATCACCTCCCAAACATTTCGTACGTGCTTCGTCTCACAGGAACAGACACAACCCAGCCACACTTCCAAAGCGAAGAGAACCTTCCAACGAACAATTTCACTCCATACACACACATATACAAATCGAAAACCTCCGAGTTTCCCCCCGATATCCCTCCCCAGTGCCACCATGTCTTATACCTCAGAGATCGCAGCCCGCCGAATGGCTCTCCTCGCCAGAGCTTCCCTGGCCCAGGCGCCGCGGCAATTCAGCACAAGCATCGCCGCCCGGAAGTCCGCTACGGAGACTGTGAAGGATAGCTTGAAGCAGGTCGACCGCAAGGTCTCGGACAAGCTGGTCGATGGCATCAACGTTGGCTGTAAGTCTACCCCTGCTTCCAAACCACTGCAAAGCTTTTCAGTTACCCTCCACGCGTGTGAACTTTGAGGGTCGGCGATTCTAACTCATGTCTTCAATAGCGGCCGCCGCACAGAAGGTCGCCGGCGTCGCTGAAGCAGGCGGCAGCAAGGCGAGGGTCTCGGCGGAGGAGCTTCGCGGCGAAGCAAAGGGCAAGGCGTCCGAGCTACAGGGTGAGCTACAGGGCAAGGCTTCTGAGCTGAAGGGCGAGGCCAAGGGTGCCGCCAAGGAGGCCGAAGGCAAGATTAAGGGCTCTGTATGAAGAAAAGCCTTTGGAGAACATGATATGTAACGGGATGACGATACACCGGAACATGATAAGCAGCACGCACCACTATGATGCTGTTTGTACGATAGGAGATTTACAGCATGAATCCGGGGCGGCCGGACTGGAGTCGGTTGCATTTAGTGCGAAAGGTCTTTTATCTACCACGCCAAGATTCCTTGGTTTGGGTCATCATTGGTCCACCGAGCTGGATGACGTTGAGGATCCTGGCATGAAGGCAATCTATCCCATGGTCGCCCTCGGGTCGATATGATGACAGTGAAACTGCGACTGCTTAACGGTTTGATGCGGATTAGACGAGTCCATATGAGGATGGCTAGAGTCCCATACAACTTTTAATGTTCCGAGTCCCCGGAAGGTCTAGAAATGGATCTTTCGATTCCTCGGGCTTCTGCAACCTGTTTCTTTCTTTAGATTCATGCCGTTCGAAGGTGACCTCGGTGAATAGATAGCACGCCTGGGATAAGGTACGGCTGAGGTTTCGCCATAGCAAAGCCTCAGTGATATAAGATAAGATGCGAAAGATGCCATAGTTGGGAGTTGGAGTGACAAGGGGGAATTCTGCAACGTCTACTCCATGGGGGTCGCAGCGTCAGTTGAAGATATTGAAACTGGTCTACCGGACTCCACACCTCCACCAATCACGGCACCTGCATGGATGTCGTGCTCCCTATACCACAAAACGCCGTTTTTCCTGCCAGCTTTCCCAGTCGTATATGCCTCTTCCATATCAATCTTCAAAATCGACAGGACAATTTAGTCCTGAAATTGTAGGACAATGTCCTTCAAGTTGATTGATGATCAGGGAACTTACACTGTGAGAGCAGGATGAGAGCAGGATCTGCTCGGAGCTAAGACGGATGACGATTGAGATGACCTTGTTACTGCACGGCCATTACTAATCCTATGTGGGCTTTTGTTCAGACCTGTAGTGCCGAAAAATGTGAGGCTCCACACATCGCGGGACACTGTCAGACCCCATACTTTATCTACCAACATTCCCAACAGCTTCGTAATTAAGACTGCCTAAACCCGGTGAAATGCTGGGAGGGGCAGACCTTGCAGTGAGCCACGGAGAAAAGGGTCCTAATATTCCCCGCCGGATTTCCTTAAATCCGACTTAGTCGTAAGAGCTGCTGACGTGAACATTTTTGATGCTATCACCGAACTCATGCAGATACGTATACTCTCCCAAACTGTCTCACTGGGACCAACGCCACCTCAAAGATTCGAAAGGAGGAACCGCCCGAAGAAGTAATTAAACCGCCAGCATGAGCCAAGATCCCAAGGCCAGCTCAACGAGAATCCACAATGCTGCCGGGACACTCCGGAGAACCTCTCCATAGCCACGACACAGATATAAAAGAGGTAACAATTCCCTCTCTCAAGTGAGGTTTGAACCGCCGGGATCTCACCAGCAACCATCGAACCCACTAAATTCGACAGCAAAAAGAATGTCTCAGCCAAACTTCCATGCCTTCACCTCTAGCGAGGAGGTGATCGATCGTTTCGCTTCGCAAGTCAACGGCCGCACGTTCGTTATAACCGGGGCCGGCACCCAAAGCATTGGCGGCTACACCGCGCTCGCCCTCGCCAAAGCGGGGCCGGCGCACTTGGTCCTGGTCTCGCGTAACCCTGCCACCGTCCAGCCTGTGCTCGACGAAATCAAGGCCACGGCACCCAAGGTTAAGGCGACGTTCGTGCGGTGCGACCTCAGCGACCAGGACTCAGTGCGGGGCGCCGCAGCCCAGATCCTCGAGGCCGCCCCCGCCATCGACGTGCTGATCAACAACGCCGGCGTCATGGCCATCAAGGAGTACACAGTCGACAAGCGCGGCAACGAGATGCAGCTCTCGGCGAACCACATCGGCCACTTCCTGCTGACGAACCTGCTCGCGCCGGCCCTGCTCTCGGCTGCCGCGACGGCCGCCACGGGCAAGGTCCGCGTCGTGAACCTCACCAGCGCCGGCCACCGCATCAGCCCGTTCCGCTTCGACGACTACAACTTCTCCGGGGGGAGGACGTACCACCCGTTCACGGCGTACGGGCAGTCGAAGACGGCCAACATCCTATTTAGCGTGGGGCTGACGAAGCGGCTGCGCGCGCGCGGCGTGACCTCGACCGCCGTGCATCCGGGCGGCGTCTGGGAGACGCGGCTCGGCGACCACATGAGGGCGGACCCCGGCGGGGTCGAGGCCGCCATAGGCGACATCGCCGAGGTGGCGCTGCGGAACACCGGCCGCGAGTGGACTCAGGACACGCTTGAGATGAAGACGCTGACCCAAGGGGCATCAACGACGCTCGTCGCGGCCCTCGACCCGGAGCTCCCCGCCCAGTCCCCGGCCTACCTGGCCAACTGCCAGATAACCAAGCCGTTCGAGTATGCCTTGGAGCCCGACAATGCGGAGAAACTGTGGGAGCTTAGTGAGCAGTTGGTTGGGCAGAAGTTCGGTTACTGATGGTTGCTGTGGGGGTCAAAGTCTGCTTCCTCCTGAGAGCCTGAATCGTCTCGTCCCCTGGCAAATTTCACTACCTGTATTTCTAAGGTCTATTACCACATACTAGTTCTCCCATAAAGTGTCAATTCATTTTGTGATTAGTTGCCACTTGGCTTCGATGAAGTTGGCAGTTGTTGCCTAGTCTTTGCGTCACTTCTTTTGTTCCTGCTATCAGGTCAGGGGTGAATAACATCGACGTAATAGAATTCCTCAAGTGGGTGCTGATGAGTGCAATCATCCGAGCGTTTCTTGTAGCCGATGTGAGTAATAACCCATTAACCTGTCGAGATCAGGCCATAACCCGCAACTACGGGCTCTGGTATTGCCAATGGCGGTTCTCCTAGGAAGATCATATCCTCTACAAGTCATATATGCTCGGTATCCGCTTCGAGAGAACTCCTCGTGGTTATCAAGAGCTTTCCACAGTATGGCACCATTTATCCTGGGGACCTGAGCTAGCCCCTGTCAATATTGGGGGAAGAGCGACGAAGGGTAGCCACGTAATCCTAGGGTTGCATTAGGGGTTCTGATGCGACGCTGTCACGGAAAGGGACCCCCTTGGGCCGGTAGAACGTTGATCCGTTCTGGAGCCCCAGAGCCCTATATCAGTGGATCGCCCACACCAAGTGGGATCACCGTTCCATAGCTTTCTAGTGATCAATATATCCTATTGAGATATGTGCAGCTGCTTCCTAGTGAGTGTGACAGACGCAATGGGAAGCGGGTAAAAGTGTGTGTAATTGAGCTCATCAGATGTAATAGTCGAAAAAGACAGAAGTATATTGCCGCTTCCCACATCTCGGTAAAGCAATAAGACACATCGGGTTGGAAAGGACGCAAAACAGTATTAAAGGTATGAGAAGCAGGCGAGCAATGGAGTCACCGTCATTTGACCTGCCGCATCGGGCCGTCCAACCAGACCAGCTGGTTCAAATATGGACAATGTGGTAGTAATCCGTCGTCCGCCGCTTACGGAAAGGGATAAGGGAAAATATCCAATAACGCGAGGAGACGAATAGGATACGTAGCCGACCATACTTCAAGCAACCCCACGTTCTCGGAACTACTCACACATACGACGGTGACCAAGGGATGTTCCGAGATTGAATACGGCTATCACAATTTGAATTATAAAACACAAGCAACCACACCGGCCAAGAGCTCCCATCAATCATCGAAAAGGCCTAGGGTCCACGTGCCTATGTGTTACGCACAGAATCAGGGCAAAGAGTTATCCTTTTGGCCACGTCTCTCAGATGTTTTGCTTCACTAACCAACAGAAGCTAGTATAGCTGAGGATTATTTCAGCTCTCGCAGCATGTTGTCCATCTTCTGTTCGAATCCGTAAGTAGACAAAGACTACGTCCGACGGCAATACAGTGTGCCAGGCCAGCCACCTAAAGGTGGAAGGAGACATACGAGGGTTCGTCTCGAGAACAACACGTTTGGTTCCTTACACGTATCGCTTCACTGAGCTTATGGACTATCGACACTTTTAGGCGACCTTCCATGAACTACGTGTGTGGACGGCCGTCGAATAGGTAGGCATTATGATCTGACTGGGATCTCGCAAGTCTGCAGATTGCTAAACCCCATCCTCCGCCAATAATACTTCATAAGCAAGCGCCGAAGAAGATCATATCACTGTGAGCAACTCGGAAGTTCCGGCGCAACGAAGTGAGGCGGTCTGAATCAGGTAGTGATATCGAACCTTCTCAGACGTTTAGGCTACAATCTATGATGACGGGGCTTTACCTCTTCAACCCCAGAATAGCTCTCAAGTATAGTCCCGCCATGAGACCATTTAGCTACGAAGGTCTGTTTGAGAGTGATGCGATTGGCTTCTCATGAAGGACTATAAGCCACGGCAGTTAATAGGAACCCCTCCGCCAGGCCCGTGTTGATTGGTGATTTGTTTCCCGCGTCTGCACTAGCGGAATGGATTCCTGCTAAGAATATCATACAATTGGGGCAATGTTGACGGAACTATGCCCACGTGAGCAGGGCGGGTGTCTTCCCCGATGGTGTTCATCATCACTAGGCGTAGTGGGCTCGGTGTTATGCATCACGCTTACCGACAGTTTATGAAAACCGCTCCAGAGGTAACCAGTCAGGTTGTGGCGGCGGTCCAACTAATCACGGTGTTGATCATATATCAGATTCTTATTATACTAGTGCGCGGCCGGATATATCCCCGTTTGGGTTGAGACCCACGGCTCACCGATATACATGTGCACGCCTCGGTTGCTCGTTCTCATATCGTAAAGGGCTTGCATATGCAGGCGTCTGCGACTGACCCATTTTGGAACGCCGTCAGCCCAACAGGCTGGACAATCCTTGCATCGACCGCCTAATATGACAGTGACTCGTCAGATGGAATTTTCATATCCGTACTTTACTTTCCTTATTACCATCCTTCGGGGTACAACGAGGATGTGCCTCGAGTCTTCCACCAGCTATGTTTGCCCTATTGGCTTCCTCCTTCACTGTCCACCATCGTCACCAAAGAAACGCTTCATTCGGCTTCAAGAATGTGTGGCATTATCCTGTTATCACGCAATACCAAGGGGAAGGTGTCTGTCGCCAAGTGCCCGGTTAGTATGAATACTTCCATATAAGCTCAAGCCGCGGCGTTACATTTGATGCTACTGCATAGCGATCAGCGAATTTCCAGGGTACTCGGTGAACCACATAGAATTGAGCGGCTTAGTTAAGACTGTCCCGGAGTCGCAACTTCCGAGCGAAGCAGCCCAAGTACCAAAACGACAATATTGACGCAGTTCCAGGATGTGTCGCCCCCTACCGGTGATATCTCGCATAGGCGAAGGTTATTCGGAACTGTTATCTATATGGAACCAACACTCCCCGAGGGTGTATATCTCTGTAGTTCTCTGCTTCCCAGCCGATGATAGGCTCCGCGCTGAGACCATCCGTCATATCGCTACATCTGTCCAGCGCCTTTCTCAATCACGACCACTCTTCGCCGCGAGACTGTTTGCCAGCAGCCCTGGATATGTGTCAATTCATCGCTCACCGTCTTATCTCATCCCGTTCGAGGTATACCCGTCGGACCTGGAAGTGCGGCAGACATATCAGCAGATGAAAAATGAAGGATTCCCGCCCTCTCTGTTCATCGATCCTCGGTACGGGCCTCCAGGTAATCCTGAACGGACGCCAGAAATGCTACCCGTGTCGAGAGTTCGGGTTCAATTTGTTGAGGGTGGGTTCCTGCTCTCGGCATTTCTACACCATGCAGTAATGGACGGGGAGTCGCTAGGGATATTTTTAAAATGCCTTGCTGCCCAGACGCGACAGGGGTCGATCGACGGCCCATCGGAGCAGAAAATCGCCCTAGCAGCGCCCAAGCATTACAAAGACCTTGGGGAGCTTCGAGTCCAGTTCCAGCGTCTCGCAGCAAAATGCCCGGAATTCACGCTCCTGTCCGACCTCAGTGGTCCGACGCAGCCGAGGCTGCTCGACGTTGGGACGCCACTGCACGAGATTGACAGGACGGGCAGGATCTTCGTGTTCAGCAATGCGCGACTCGAGGCGCTAAGGCGGCTCGTCACATCCCACACTAGTAGTGCGAGCAGCTCACCGACTCTTCCGACGACGTGTTACTGCGCGCTAGCCGCATTGACGTTCGCCCATGTAACCAGGGCCCGGGCCGGGACCGAACGCCACCTGTCAGCAGGCCGCTGCAGCAGCGGCAGCATGGAACTCCCCGGGCGAACGACGACCACGACAGCGCAGCTCTGGAACTCGGTGAACTGGCGCACGCGCGCGTTCCAGGACGCCACGAGGGACTACTTCGGCAACGCGGCCCTGCCCGCGGTCACCGAGATGCCAGTCGACCGGCTCTTCGCCGCCTGCGAGGACGACAGCGAGCTCGCGCGGATCGTGCCCCTCATCAGGGAGACCATCGACCGCGTCGACCAGGCGTACGTGCACCGCCGCCTGGCCATGCTCGCGGCGGCCCCGGACCCCCGGCTCATCGGTGTCGCGTACGACCCCCGCATGCCGGAGGTCCTCGCGTTCAACACGTGGCGCCACTTCGGCGCGGACGCGGCGTGGCATATCCCCGGGATTCCCGTCGCCAAGCCGGACGCGATCAGGCGGGCGCACGGCAGCTGGGGCATGGGCACGGCGCTTATCCTGCCGGCACAGGCGGAATCCACCAAACAGGAACTGTTCCTGAGTTTGTCCGTCGAGGCGATGGAGGCACTCTGTAACGATGAGCGCTGGATGCGCTGGGTCGATAAGGTAATTGGATGAGGGTAAGGTCAGGCAAGCGGCCGAGGTGAATAAACGACTTCCATGATATATTAATCGTACACGACCAGATAATGTTAAGCATATTACACGCAGCGTACTAGATACTATTAGCTATAACTAGAGGAATAAACGAGGGGTTCGGCGCTTACCGACGTTGCCATATGCATGGCGCAAAGGACCCACTGTGAGGGACTCTGTGATAGATAACGTACGCGATAGTGATCTCGTTACTAGCTGCTGAGAATAGACGCTGGTTAATGCGGCTCACTTCCTGGGGATGCTAAGATGGGACGTCTACTGAAGTCGAAACTTGGTTTAAGACGTTTCCCGATGCTCAAACCTCCAGTCCAATGACTCGCGTGTGAACTTCCTAAGTTGTAGACTTAGCCTCTACGCTAGTGTAAGGGATTGATGCATACTAGCTAGGAGCGGGTCGGGCCGCAGAGACGGCGCTCAGATAAAGTGTAACAAACGTGAAAATCTCGCCTTGGACAACCCTCGCTTGAAGGCGCACCGGAGGGCTGGCTCGTTCACGACACCTGAGCTTCGGGTCCGGTGCCGAATGTTGCAGTAATACGCCAACCGCCTAAGCAAAACGTCCGATTCAAGCCATACCACGTCGACTACAGCCATAAGCCAAGTCGCTGAAGAACTCACTTTTCTCGATCTAATACATGTCACCACCGAAGGTCATACAATCAATAATGTGACATGGACGGGCAATATCCCATATTCTTAGTTGAAGAAGGGATGCCGCGAGCACAACGCCCTGGCTGTAACTCGCTTCATAATTGCATCACTCGACTTCGTATCGGTGAAAAAGAGCGTGATTTGTCAGCCACAAGGTGTAAGAGGTGATATGTCATTCTGCCAAGCACCGAGCGATGGGGCTGGGGCATGATGACCGGAGCTGAAGTCCGGACCCGGATAAGCCGGCGATCCTAACCAGACGCAAATCGCTCAAAGTGGATGAGGAGTATAAGCGACCGATAAAAAGAAGCCCTACCTGGAGAAAGAGTATTTAACCGTTATACGGCTGGTGGACCCAGCCACTTCGCAGGTCTTCCAGGAAAACGACGCGATATCCTACCTTGCTCTCTACCGTGGTCATAGTTGACTTTTACACTGCAAGCGTAGGCCTCGAACTCATAAACTAGAGCCCAGAAAATCACAAGAGCCGTTTCACAGCGCAACCAACTGTGGTGTCACCATCGATACAGGGTAATGGGTGCATACGCATGAAAACAATGGAATGTGGTGATGTGTCTATATAAGGAGGCTTCGGGTCCCAGGTGATTAGGTGTATATTGGATATGACAAAAGATTAGGCGCTTAGACTACTATTAGCACCCAAGCGTAATAAAGGCATATATGTATTCTGCATTCTCCGGTAAGATATAGCTGAATACGCGATCAGATGAAGGCATAAAATATAGACATATGATTGGCCGTATGGGAATCGCACGGAAGATTCTCTTTAGTATTCGTTATAGCGGCTGATATCGGTTATCGTCGGCATAGAGTTGAATGAATTCCCCAGCTAAAGTAATAAATTCTGACAATAACTTTTATGCGGTATTCGAAGCGACACCACCGGTAGTGCCACTATTGCGTGGTCATCAATAGCGTTATCCGCTTGACGGCCACAAGGAGTCATGACAACGTGCTTTTGTAACTATGCCGAGACACATTTTTATTTGTTAATCTGACCCAATCAGCTTCCACCAAAACGAATACCTCCAGCCCTTTAAGGGCTTTAGTAGCTAGCGTTTCCATTTTAAGGAAAGGCGCGGGCTAGCAGTGACTTAAAATTGTTAGTGCTGACGCCTTGTGGCCGTCAAGCGGATATATCTCACAACAGCTGCGTTACGAGGCGCTTATAACCTATTGGACTATGGTAAAAGATCGGGCGCTCGCACTATTATTAGCCCCAGCGCTATGTAGGTACATAATAAGTATTCCTACAGTGTAATTCTTCATCCGGCTCGAATAGACTCATTTGCCCCTAAACGTGTCTTCACTCCTCCCATTGATAGCCTCACCTTCTGAGTACTACTTTGTGTATCATGTTTTCCGCGATGGCGATTTTTCACACACTAGTTACATGGACTACTCTCTATTCATAGGTCAACAAGATGCCTCGGACCCCACTCTGACTCTCAGCCTTCTTTGTACTCTCCAACAGATCTAATCCATGTTGTCAGTAGTAGGTTGAGTACCCCTCGCGATTCCGTACTAAGTGACTAGCCATGAAGGGTTGGCGACCACGCGACTTGTGTACAGGCAAAGGGGGTCGTCTTACCCCTATTCTAGCCCCTATTCCATGCATTTCAATGTGCGTAAGCTTTTCTGTCAAGTCCGTATGTATTACATCGACCAAGAGCTTATAGCGTTGGTTTACTTGACAAATAGCTGTCAAATCTTGGAGAACCAAGTCATATCGCCTCGGTTGCTGCAGTCAAGCCAAGCGAAAGCCCACATCGATGAGCGTTAAATGATATGGTAATAACCCTTGAATTCGAATTCAAAACAGAGACTTAGTGACGCGCGCATTTGTCTCATTTTGGCTTCAGTAGGAGGTACGTACATACATGATGCTCATGTAGGGCGGTTTGCCAAGGCGATACCGACCAGCAGGTAGAGTAGATCTCCTGCACCCCCACCCCGCATGGCGTAAGCCAAGGTTTACCACCCAAGCAAAAACCCTGCACATGGGACTTTAGAGTCTAGACTTTGAACTATAATGGGAAGGCCTTGCAGGGCTAATGCCGCCTTTTCTGTGCTTTTCCCCATACGGCGATCTAGTAGCAGGTATGTCCTTAAGAACGTATCGTTGCACAGAGACTGTAAGATATCAAAACAGGGATGCAATGATGTCGTTGCTGTTCCCCAAACTTCCTTGAGTCCCATGTCGCACAATGATGAATTAAGTGGCTTTGGTCATCATTACGTCTGCACCTAATGTTATTTTCCTGAACATGTAACCATATTCAACAATGCTTTGACTCCCGTCCCCTCTGGATTCATTCAGATACCCGCATCAGTATACTCATAATGCTACCTCTGTTGCTCCGGCAGAACAACCGCCTCTAACTGCGCATTCGAGATGGATTTCCTCTCCTCACGGCGGCGTCGCGAGCCTCCTGTGCCTCGTGATCCCCATACCCACACACGCCGACAATGGATCAGAACAAGCGAACCCTACTCGCTGGAACGGAGGCCAACGGTTGTACAGTAAGTCTAGAGCACATCTATCTAGGCGCTGTTTACGATATTGGCTAACTAATATACAAGATGGTTACGATTGACCTGGCTCGACCTACTGACAATGGTCATTCTGGCTATAGTCAATTTCTTGGTACGCTTTCGCTATCACAGTGTGTCGCTTGCCAATCGCATGCTGAGAGACGGCAGCTCTACCGCACGAAGCCCCCCGTGACACGAACCTTCCCCTTAACGGTGGTTGAAACTGGCGAGGTCGTATATCCGCAATTTGCCTATCCCCATAGACAACAAATCATTGCCCCGTGGCTCGACGCTTTCCTCGGCGCCGCGATACCCATCGTCGTGATTCTACTCGCACAGATACGCATCCGGAGCTTCTGGGATGTCAACAACGGCATCATCGGCCTCGTCTACGGTCTCTTAACATCCGTTCTCTTCGTGGTCATGATCAAGTTGCTCGTCGGTGGCCTCCGCCCTAACTTCTATGACGTCTGCAAACCGGACCCGACGCTGGCATCCCAGGCACACCATAACACCACCGGCCTGAACGGCGTCGGTTACCAGAACTACATGTACACGTCAGAGATCTGCACCGTAGACCAAGACCAGCACCTCTGGAACGCTCTCTCGAGCTTCCCCAGCGGCCACTCAGCGACCATCTTTACGGGCATGGTGTTCCTGTACCTGTACCTCAACGCCAAGCTCAAGGTCTTCTCCAATTATCATCCGTCCATGTGGAAGCTCGCCGTCCTTTACCTGCCGATCCTGTTCGCCTGCATCATCGCTGGCCTGCTTACCGTCGATCAGTCGCATAACTGGTACGATATTGTCGCGGGCGCCGTCATCGGCATCGTCTTCGGCTTCTCGGCCTACCGCATGGTGTACGCCTCGATTTGGGACTACCACACGAACCACATACCCCTGAACCGTAACTCGGCGTTCCTGTGGAGAGAGGGGTGCGAGGGCTCCGATATGGTGTTCACCGACAAGGCCGGCTGGAGGGCTGGTTCTCTCCGCCGTCAGGGCATCCTGCCGACGCACAACCGACAGACTAGTGGTTTCCAGAACGACAATGCGCATACTACCAATAGTGGCCTCACATACGGTAATGGCAACATGCTACAACATCGCGAAAAACCTACTAATAATAGCATCACAAATGGTAATGGGAGCACACTACAGCATCCGCAGAGGAGCATGCACGGCGCACATGCGAGAGGGGATGACATGGTATGAATTCCAGAGAGGTGTATTTCGCGTTCAAGGCGTTAAAAGTCTAGGACTTTCTAGGAACTCCAAATACCTTGTATGAATAAAGTGCTTTTGATAACGTAATAAACAGATATGACAGGAACAGCACCCCATGCTGAAATACATAATGATTTAAGAATATCTTAACTGAGGAACGTGGTGTATTACCCGTATTTTCTCTCGAAATTGATCCAAAGCTAATGCAGGCACATGGGCCCACTGGCCCGCTTCCCCACACGGAATGAACTTTCCCTTCCTTTTTATTCGCCAAGCTATGTTTATCAATTGACCCACTTTACCTAAATATGGGATGGCTTTCGGGAATACAGTTTATCCCTTGCATTAGCCTGCATTAGCATGCATTAGCTTTGGATCAATTTCGAGAGAAAATCCGGGTACTGGGCAACATTCAGCTACGTCATGAAGTTAGAATATTCACCCCTTCGGATGCTAGAAAAGCATACTGCAACAACAGCGCCAGTCCGTTCTTATTTATGAAGCTAAATAACGCATCCTATCATTTGCACATTTTCCAGGTTTTTCGCCGTAAGCACTATTATCATTTATTCGACTCTCGGCCCTCTGGAGATATACTTATTTTTTCTTTTCTCTGTCCAGCTCCAGACTTAATGTTTTTTTTTTAAAAAAAAAATAAAAAAATCACAGGACTCGTAAGACGAGCCATTATCGATAAGAGACATCAGGCTTGTAGGGTACGAGGTTCGAATTATCGTTGGATCAGCAGGATGTAGCGAAACTTACTCCCTATATAATAAATTGTCTTTGCGGACCTTGCAGCTTACGGTTACCTTACCGGGTGACCCCCCAAGGGAAAAGGCTGTCTGCCATGATAGTCGAATGGTAACAGTTTGCTATTGCTACAATGATGGTTAAATACGGGAAATGTGGGGTACGCGTTGGCCAACCCTAACTCCCAGCCAGTACCTGTATTAACCCTCGAAATTGACGGAAAGCTAATGCAGGTCAAAGTGCTCCACCATCTAACTTTCCCGGACGGAACAACTTTCCCTTTGTTACTATTCGCTGTTCTATTTATAACATGGGGTCCACTCTTATAGAAAAAGGTATAGCTTTTAATTTTAAGCCTATTCCGTCACATTAGCCTCTCTTGGCCTGCATTAGCTTTCCGTCAATTTCGAGAGTTAATACGGGTAGTGGCCTGTTTCCCCGACCTCCAACTTGACAACCAATTTCGCAGCTGTTGCCAACTGCCACCGCCGGCGCATACTAACAGTTTGGTAGAAATTATTAAGTAATAGGTTAATAATAATAAATCCGTTCAATATATCTGGCAAATGTTACTAAAATATTCGTTATTGTTGAATGACGGCCACAGAGGTATATGAGTGTACCTACGACCTATGTGAACGAAGTCAACAACCCCGTAGAAAATCGGGTCTCGTGCAACGCCTGATGGTGCCCCCGCCTATCGCTCCATTCGTGTCATACCATCAAGAGTGACCTTGTATCGCCAACCATGTCGTTCTTCAACCAGCTAAAGAATAAAGCCGAGGAGTTTCTCCCTTTCGGCCAGAATAGAGGGCAACAGGGTTCCGGCTCCTCCCCTCACCAAAATTACCCCGGCCGATCATACCAGCATCCGCCCCCAGGACAGTGGCAGCAGCCTCCACCTGGACAGTGGCAGCAACCTCCCCCAGGACAATGGTATCAACCCCCTCCAGGACAATGGCACCAGCCATCTCCGGGACAATGGTACCCACCCCCCCAAGGTCAATGGCAACAACCCCCTCCCGGGCAGTGGCAGCAACCTCCGCCAGAACAATGGCAGCAAACTCGACCGCCACCCCCTCCGCCGCCCTACGGTAGCTACCCTAATGACGCGCCGCCCCCCGTCCCAACCGGCTCCCGCCCGGGTGAGACTCCGCCCGGCGCTCATGGCCCAGGGGTCTACTGGCGCCCTAACTTCAGCGCCGGCATTCCGGTGGGCGAGGAGTTCGAGCAGAAGCAGGGGCACGGCGACCCGTGGGGGTGGGGCAACAACGAGCTGCAGAACTACACGGCGGAGCCGTCGAACAGCTTCTACACGCCGGACGGGAAGCTCGTGCTGCGCGCCGTGTCGCGGCCGGCGCACCCGGACCCAGAGGCGCGCTGGACGTCGGCGCGGCTCGTGAGCCGGCGCACGCTGGCGCGGCCCGACGGCTGCCTGACGGCCTGGCTGACGCTGCCGTGCGCTGAGGGCATCTGGCCCGCCTTCTGGATGCTGCCGCGCGAGCCCTTCGTCTGGCCCCACGAGGGCGAGGTCGACATTGCCGAGACCTGGAACGGCGACTGCCAGAACCACTCGTGCCTGCACTGGGGCTTCTTCACGCCCGAGGACGCGCCCAAGCACCTCGTGCGCCAGACCCACATCCCGGACATGGCGCACCGGCCCGTGCGCTTCGACTTCGCGTGGCGCTGCGGAGGCACGGGGATCCGCGAGGGGGACGACAAGTCGGCCGGCGGTGGCAGGTTGATGTGGTACGTGGACGGGCGGCCCGTCATGAGGAACATCATGCCCCCGGGCACGAGGCCCATCGAAGACTGGTGCATCCTGCTCAACGTGGCGATGGGCGGAAACGTATGTCAAGGCAGAGAGCCCCGCGAGGGCGCGTACGACTTGGTCGTGCATGGTCTACAGCTGGCCGAAGCCCCTGAGGGCGGATGGGGGAGATTCGAGAATGACTGGCATCATTGCGTCGACGGAGCTGTTATGTGAGAGGCGAAAACGATAGTTAGTTGAGCTATACGCTGATCTTCGGTTTTAACTCTGCCTCCGTTCCTACCGCCATTCCGAGCCTGTAGAGGCTAGGGTAGTATTTTATCATGCTTTTCCACGCTTTATCCAAGTCTCTCCTGATATGGTTGTTGGGTTTGAGAGAAAAGGCGCAACAGCGTGAAAGGCTAGAAGAGGCAGTCCCACAGGAGCCTCGCAGGTAAGTGGTATGAGTGATGACCAAGTAACGCCTTCCATCCACTAATATCTAGGCGCAAAGGGCCCTATTAGTACACCTGGGACCCCTGTTATATGGCACCTAAGTCCTGGTTCTAAAGAGTTCCACCGAATTCCCTCACACTAGGTCTATATAAACGGCTACAAGCGGGGGGCCGTTCCCAGGGATAATTAGACGGCCATTGACCCTTACAGACTTGATGACAGTAATCGACGGGAAGAAAGTGCTACGGCACAGGCCATGTGCCATGAAGCTTGTTGCCTTTGACAGTATAGGCCCTTTTCACTCTCCTCAAATTCCCTGGCCCTCCAGCCAGAAACACCGCGTTGGTTCAACTGGGCTTAAGCCGCTTAGTCGAACCACGTAAAATATTGAGAGGAGGACATGCCGTGTACCGAGACAAAGAGGCTGCCTAGATGTAGGAGTTCAGATGAAGGATCCAAAACTCCCTGGATAATTGTGTCGTTCAAAAGCCAATGTGCAAAATATGATATCATACAGTAGAACGGCCGAGTAGTATCAAGGGGCACATGGAAATCTATACAGACGTAAACACCTTGTAAATATCTTCTGATTTCCTATACTTAACACAAGAACTAGAGGATAACACTGGTTTCAATATGTTCACAGTCAGACTTATTCCTGCTTCCGATGGAACATTTAAGAGACTAGCAGTAACGTGTCCTTGCAGCTCAGCCTAAGACTCAATATCCGAACTTAGCATGGCCGCTGGAACCTCCTGCCAGAAAGTGCAAGGATCTAAAGATTATCCCACATAATCCGGCGTGTTACCTAGGAGTGGTGCGGGAATATATACTTAATACTGCTACTTTCCATCCGGCCACTCCCCAGAAACCTACTTGCTAAGCAGAGAGCGTTGATAATAACGGAGTGAGCCGGAGAAATCAGGTGCCCCTGACAACAACTAGTCGAGAGGGCATTGCGGTTTGAACTCATAATAAGCCACAATATACATCAAGTGAGTCTCACATTCGCAGGTTGGGCACTGCTGATTTCCTGTCAACCTTGGGAAACATACCGTTTATACTTGATTTGAATAAGAGCACTAAGACTCCCGCGAAATTCGACAAACTTATGGCACTGGCATCAGTCTGCCGGTCATGCTGGTCCACACACTACATGGCTCCTCCAGCAACGTCAGGCACTGCTGCCTTGAACGGTATCCTCATATCGATTTATAGAATCACCATTTGGCATCCCCAAAAACCTTTACGTGAAAGCAATGGCCAAACCAGACAGCTAGTGCCTGACCTTTTCGCGGGTTAAAGCACAACAATATGTGTATCTTGGACAGCACTACCTGCAGGCATTAGTAGAGACAATGTTGCCTAGTGCAACAACCGTCTTATGATAGATTGCCTATATAAGGCGATTTCTTAATGTCGGCTTGCCCGTTTTAGTATCTTTTACAAACGGAGAGCGCAAACAAGGGCTGCTTGTAGGATGCATGATTTCTGGGAACATAGTATGTAATCTATGCCGATCTCCGTAATATAAAGGTATTGTCGGCAGATGTGTTGCACTTGATGTCTGGGTTTGGTGTCTTGATTCCTGTCTAGCTTTTCTCATCAACAATCTGGGTGGAAGAGCAGCCACATATAGCTGCTTCCTGCTTTGTTCCTTGCAATCCTAGGGCCACTCCAAGCCCTTTGTTTCCAACAACAAATCCACCGTATCTGTTCACAGGTATTTTAATATAACTTCTTCTCCCCCATTATAATTAAAGCCCGACGTACTCTATGTTGGCTGGCAAACAACATCGCACCCCAGGAGCGACAGGCTAGCGGTTGCATAGAACAGGGCTCGACAAGAGGCTATAGAGGTTATGAACCTAAGTATTTTTCCCTTTCCCGACCCCCCATATGTCCCACAATGGGGAGTGAAGCTCTTTATATGCACACCTTCTTCGAAATTCCCATCATGCACCTGACAGAGTACCCCCTTTCGGGTGCCCCTATCTCTCGCCCGGGTCCCTTTTATGCAGTGGCTAACCTGCCACTCCTGGGCTGGCCTGTCGTTCCTGACGGTTGCTTCTTCTCCCCCACCTTTCACATATTAAGAACACGCAGCGCAACTTCTAATACGTAGTGCTCCTTAAAACATCCCCAATATGCACCTGCCACCGCTGTAGTGGGTATATCCGCACCACTTTAGCGCATTGTAGACCTCCTTTTTCTAGTGCCGCTGACCTCTCTTCCTTTAACTTCTTTGTTCTCTGCCTTTTAACTCCTTACTGACCTCATTTTGCAGCGTATCTTTTACGTCAATCCTTTTGAGCTGCCGTCGGCCGTCTCGTTATAAGGCCAAGGAAGCCTTTCTTCTAACGCGTCCCTTGCGCTCCTTCTGTCCGGCACACTCAGACCACACCACCAAGCTGCCATGTCACTAGAGGGATACGAAATCCAAGACTAACAGGTTGGTTCTGAATAACTTTATGTGAATACACTCTGGGACCCACCCAGGCAATACCGTGATGCCTTCTCCATAATAAGATGTTAACTGAACTATTTATCATCCTGCCGTTTAACTGGCTGTCGGCCAGTTTTATAACCGACTGTCAACTCCCCCTTTTGGAAGCTAGACGTCTCCTTACTGTTAACCTACCGTCGACCTCCTTTGTAATTGATAGTTTGTACCTTATTTTACAACCAAACCGATAACATCCCTCCTGACCAACCTGTCATTGTGAACATCCTTCCTTAACTTATCATCACATGCTACAGCTAGTTGCCGGCCCACTAATAACTGCTCACCGACCTGGCTCTACAGCTGGCCGTCCACCTCTTACTTTACAATGTGACCTCCAAATTTACTTGTCATCGTCGACCTCCTTCCGTTTTTCTTGTCACCCCATTCTGCCACTGATCGCTGGCTTACTTCGAACTGCCTGTCGACAGAACTGACAGCCGACCGTTGACATTTCACCTTTCAAACCAGTCGCCAACTCTCACCCTCTTATCACCTTTATTACCGGCCACCATATTTCTACTTGTTAACGTTTCGGAATTGATCGTCGGCTTCTCATTCCATACTGGCCGCTGACCTCCCTCCTTTTTATTTCTATCGTCAACCTCATTGATCTATCGTCAACCCACTTTGTCACGGACTATATATCCCACTGAATAAGCCTGTCGTCCACCTCCTTTGTCCTAACAACTTCATCGGTGCCCATCTCTCAGATATTCTACAATTACTTCGGAGGGGTTCTATGAGGCACCTTATGCTCTGTTTTAAAACTGATCGTCGACTTCCCACTTCATAACTGCTTGTTGGCCTCCCATTTCCTCCTAATCGCTGCCCTCCCATTGGTAAACCAAGCACCGACACCCTTTCTACTTGTCGTGGACCTCTTTCCATTTCACTCTCACCGCCGACCTCCTTCCTCTACTCATTATCGACCCCAAGTCTGTACTAAGCACGGACCTCCTAGTTAACAAAACTGGGCGCCGACCTCCTTTCCACTCGTCATCGACCTCCTCCCATTTTACCTTTCACGCCCCGCCTCCTTCAATCCAACTCCTTGTCGATCTGCCATCAAAAAATCTCGTCGGCAGTACAGCTATTTCAGCACCGTTTTCTAGCCATTCTAGCCCACCATGAACACCTTCCAGACACTCCCCCTTGAGATCTTCGCCGAAGTGTTGTCATTCCTCCCCGCCGTCGAAGATGTCGTGAACGTCGCAATCACGAACAGGCTTAATTACAAGCGTGTCCAGGGCTCCGAAAGCCACATCGTCCATCAAGTCCTAATCAATCAACTGGACGTCGACCTCCTCGTCATCTGTGTCGCCCGCCACGCCGCCGCGACTGCCCCCTGGAAGTACCCCAAGGATGTTGGCGACGTCATCGTCCAAGACCAGGACGAATATCTTAAGAAGATCACAGAATTTGGCGAGCATTACCTCTCCAAACAAGCGACAGAACTACTGCTCCCAGCCAGAGCCTTCAGTCTCAAGATGGCTTCGTCTATCCTCTCCTTCGACGACTGCGCCTTCCGCATCGCCGAGCGCATCGCCGCCGGCATTCTAGCCGATACGATCACCGATCCGGCCCCCAGACCTACAGAGATCACCCGCGTGAAGCGGTCGTTCTATATTCTCGACATCATCTGCAGCCTCTTGCATAGTACGCCTTTCACCCTCGAAGAACACCGGGGCAATGACCCCACTCGACACAATACAGCATTCACGAAGTTCTGGCTCAACTTAGCCACCTGGGAGTGCGCTCAGGTACAGGGACTTGAATGGATAATGATGGATGTCATCGACGACGGTATATTCCCTAGCCCCTATCTAGAGTTCTAGAGGCTTTTCTAACACTATCTGTCACAGCTTACGTGGCCAAACATGGCGGGCTACCGGCCCCGAACCGGCGACGCGTGGAGATGAAGCACGCCCGCGAGCTGATGCTCATTACGGGGGTCGAGGCGTTGGAGCCCGTCGTTGTTAGACGGGAGTTCCCCGCCGCTTGGGAGGACCTGTACGCCGCCCTACAGCAGGAAGACCAAAACACCGCGGACAACCGCCGCTATGAGAAGATTTCTGAAGTGACCTATGAGGACTACTTCTGCTGGTTCGACCTTCCCGCCGTCGACCAGAGCCCAGGAAACGTCGACGAATACGAGACCACCGCCGACACACTCGACATCGACAGATACGATGCGACCGACGACATGGCGGCTCGAGACGCCTGGCTCTGGCAGGTCAACAGATTCTCGGGCATCTTCGTTGCTGATCCGGTGTTCGCCGAGGCGGAGGCCGAGTGGGATGTGGGAGATATGGAGTATAGCCCTCATCAGGTGCTCTGGTGGGATCGGGAGCGGATGGAGGAGATGGTGGAGATCCCGTCATTTGAGGACATGATGGAGGTGCTGAAGGAGAATGTTCTAGTGCTGGTCCGCGAGTAATTAATGGCCATAGTCCAAGAACTACAAAAGACCGAAAATCGGATGATACGATCACAGCTCTTACGGCGAACGGCCCTGGAGCGTTATGCGACTGACATGTCATTTGTTATCCAGTCTTATTTGTAGAGGTCAGGGATCAATCCTGTTATTGTTCCAGCTGTCATCAAAAAGCATCTCATGCACCGTAGATGCATAAGGGACCCATGTAGCTGTTCGCATACACCCATTCACTGGACCAGATCGGTACTTAAGCCAGCCTTCCGCTCCAGCTCATCGATGTTCCGCCTATAACATCTGACGAGCTTGTCCATGGACTCGAGGCCCTTGACTAAGCGGTATGTAATTTTTGGTGAATTATATTCGGCAGTTCGTCGAATTCTGGTACAGACTTGTAGGAGGACGGCCCGGTCGTGCCCATTGCTGAATGCGCTCACATGGGATAGGTCTCCGGGATTCTCTGCTGCCTACGTCTTTATGCATCTATCACCGGTGTTGTACAGTTCAAAAGAAGATCGGAAATCCTACGGCAGGTAGGTCAGACCAACTCCTTAATATTACTAAGGGGCAGTGGGCGCCTTCAGGATTGCTTGGCATTATGTGCTAATCCCAGGACCAGTAAGAATGGGCGATTTTCTTTGCTGCTTTCATAACTCAGGTCGTTTCATGGAGATGGTCCTTTAATTTCGGTACTGCGTGTACCGCGCCAGGCATGCTACGCTTTGAAGCCATAAAGACGCTGTAGTTCTATTGTAGTCGAGTAATGACAGAGACTAAACGGAAGAAGGAAGAGCGGTATTGGATCGAGATTCGGCTACTTTGCAAAGTTCCGGTAGGGCTAAGCATATAATATAGTGAGAGGAAGTATCGGGAAGGTTCTCAATCAACCATGCTTTTATTAAAAGAGACCGTCTCTCAAGTGGCAGACGTCTAAGACTAAATATCTAGCAAAGCTAGTATACTAACTGCATAGTAGTCTCATAGATATGAGGCATGGAAGCTGCAAGATCTTCCGGGATCATCCGTATCGGGAAGCAGTTGGCCGTTTGGAAGAAGGCAGAACAAAATCTTGTTAGACCAGTGCTTTCTAGCCCCCTATGAGAGGAACACCCTGGTTTAATGTAGTATTCGAATTTCTACGTATCTTGGTAAGAAATCAACTTCATTGCAGTCTAAATGTGTTGTGTACCAGCAAACGTAAATGTATGTGAAGCTGGGCTTCGGTGAACAGATGTCAGTGATGGGGAGTCCTGAAGTTGTCAGAACGGTTCCGCCTTGCGTCCAAGGCCGTTCAACTTATTTGCAGGTGGTAAGGGTCACACGTAGGGCAAGATGGATCACTTCTCAGAGCAGGCCTCATGATCCCAATCAATACCATAATATTGTTTAGGCTATGAATGAAGGATATAAACATTTCAGGGAACATACACGTATCCTCCGAATAGAATATATGCAATGAACGCAACGACCCGAGGGAGCCTCTCAGCCCAAGGGAGGGGGGCCGAGCAACAGATGTCAATTGTAGCAGGTACTCCGGGACAGCCTCTTCCCACCCATCCCAACCCTCCGATAACTTATTGGACAGTTATGGAAGCGGAGCCGCTGCTCTGGTAGCCCTCAGTGGCGAGGATCTGGTAGTTGTGAGTGCCGAGCTGGAGGCCGGAGCGGGACCAGGCGTCGAAGTGGGCCTTGACGTTGATGGTGCCGCCGACGCGCTTCTGCTGGCGCACCGACCAGTACTGGTAGAAGGTGCTGGTGCCGTCGATGCTGGGCTGGTTGACGCGCTGGGTGCGGTAGATGTCGTAGGTGCTGCCGTCGGTGGTCACGCTGCCGAGGCGCGAGGCACCGGTGCTGGGGTTGTAGCTGCCGAAGCTCTCGACGACGTAGTACTCGATGAGCGGGTTGCGCGTCCAGCCGTAGAGTGCGACGTACGAGTTCTGGTTGGCGGCGTTCCAAGTGCCCGAGTAGGTCACGTTGCGGTTGCCCGAGCCCGGGTTCCAACCCTTGCCGCCCACGAAGTTGCCCACGTTCTGCCACGTCACGCTGTAGGACCCGCGCGGCCCGTTGTTGAAGTCGATGTTACCCCGACCGTCAGTCCAGTACGAGTAGAAGAACCCGTCGTGCGTGCCAGTGCCCGGCTGGATGCCGCGCTTCTCGGCCTGCTCCTCGGCCTTCTTGATGAGCTCCAGGGGCGAGGCGAACACGCCGGCGACGGCCGAGAGGGCGAGGAGGAGGGTAGAGCCTAACATTTCGAATGCGGTCTTATATGACAGAAGTGGCTGTTGTAATTTCGATATGCGTGACGGGCAATGTCTGTGATCCGCGGTTGCTGGTCGAGAGTTCGAGATCTGCAGAACCCGGCGGGCGGGTTGAACTCCTTATATCCTCTCCCAGCAGCCCGTTCGGCCCAATGCTGATCACGGACAATGTGCTTTGCCCCTATTCCTTGGGATGTCCAAATGGAGTAACTCGGCCACGAGCTCCGTTGGTTGCTGGGCGCCATCGCCGGACCCAGCGTGCGCCTCCAATATCCGTGGCAGTCGTGGGGCTTAGGGGATGACGTGGAGGTACCGAAATATCAGGCCTTCCGCCATTTTGCTCGCCTTCGAGATATAGAGGACCTGCCACCGTGCTGCCGTGTTACTGACCCGAAGCCTTCTGTTGATGGAGACAACAAGGAAGATGGCAGATTGTGGGGTACAGAATTCCGGCATAAGGTAGGACCCACGTGAGTGAGCTTGTTTATTTGAGGGCCAGTGAGGACGGCGCGTTTGAGATTTAGCCGTCGGCTATATTAGATCCATGCCACGTCCCTCCATCCGACCAAGGGGCATATTATGCATGATTACTTCACCCGGCTTGGGGGCGGGAACGGCGTTGCCATCCCGGCCGTGGAATTAACTGTCACACTTTAGTCTTACCCCTTCAGACCTCAGCAAAATGATATTAATGGATAAGTCATTTTCTATCTGTCGATTTCAGAATATACATTACTCTATGCGTTCATAATTAAGCAACTTCATAATATTAAAATAATTTGTTTCTTAAGCGGTTTGGCTGATTTCCTACAATTTTTGCAAATAGATGCATGGGAACAGCCTTTCTGAAGAAGTATGGCGGTGTGTCAATTCTTTTGTCCACAACTAGCAATCGGACCTCGACGTCCTGGGGGGCCGAACCGAAAGCTCGTTAGTAATATATCTCGAACATTTTAATACCTGGCTTGCTTATTGCTGGGGCGACTTGGCGGCCGGTTAAAGGAGAGTACACGTGGGAATCACCTGTTCCCAAATACCCGGGCGGCTGGGCGATGCTATATACGTTAACGACCGTTAATAATAAGTTAACGAGATGCGCATATTAGTGGTGTTATGGATCAAGAGAACCTTCTTGGGGCTGCTCTCTAATTGCAGCGCTTGAAAAGCTATGGCGAGATCTCGATCCCCAGGGTGAATGACGAGGAGCCGAAAGAGGCAAATCCAGGCTGGCGAGGCACGAGGCGCGAGGGAGGTCCGAAATTAGTCATTCTAAGAGGTATTCCTAATCCACATCGACACGGTGTCAAATGGCGTCTTCGCCATGGAGTAATGCGCAGCAATCAAGAACGAAAGTTTGCCGAAGCCAAGGCGGTCTACTCCTATTAAGGACCGCATCCGGGCTTGGAAGAACGCGGACTCTTTCGTATTGGTATCATCAGACGGAGCATGGTATTTTACAGGAATCATCCTATCGTACATGTACATTTGTTTTGTGAGGGGAATATTAGGCATAGAATTTTCATCACGCATCGCAATAGTTATTCCACCCTCTGTCATACCACAGCATTCCTTCCAGCCCGCTTCAAGAGCATCTAAGCATCGACGAAGTTCTTGACATTCTGCAGCCAAGCGTGATATTCCCGCTGCTCCTTGAGGTCCATGTAGGCGGGGACAAAGATGGCAAGGGCCTGGGAGACGCCGCGCTCCTCTAGGTAGCGCTCCAGGAGAATTTGCAGGTCCTCATCGAGGGTGCCGAAGGGCGGGCCGGGGTAGACGTCCTGGGCGGTGTGGGCGACTTCGGCGGATTGCCCATGGGCAAGCTTGGGGTCGTTGAAGTAGTAGAAGTTCTCAACCATGATCTGGCCGTCCTGGGCAACGGCCTCGATGTTTAATGCACCCTTGCCCTCTTTCTCAACGATGACATTTAGCCGACACGGGACAGCGTTCATGCCCTCGTCACCATCTTCCAGTGCAGCCTCATCAGCTTCAGCCTCAGCCTCAGCCAACTGGCGGCCCTCGGGGGCGTCCAGCTCCTCGTCGGTCAAGGCCGAGTCCTCGTCGAATTGGTCCGGCTCGTAGGTAGCGATATCATGGATGGAGAAAGATACGGTGATGCTGTGGCGGTTGTCAGCTCAGGATTCGTACAATGGCATGCACAACTCACGTTTCGTTGCCAAACTTCCGCGTCAGGTAGACATCCTCCATTCCGGGGGTGTCCTTCAACTCGAAAGGGCTGTTCTCGAGGAAGTCCTTGACGCTGGCGGGCACGTTGTTATCCTTCACCTCCTTCTCGAACTGGAGCTCGCTCTCCAGCTTGACGGACAGCTCCTCATCGACCTCGCTAGAAGGGGCCCTCCTTAGCGGCGTCGTCGAGAATGCGGACGCGAATTGTGTTGATCTGAGAGGTGCCCATGCTGACTTCACTAAGGAGGGGCTGCGGCGGGCGACGGATTGTCGGATCGCGGGAGAACTGAGGCGAGATAGAGTCCGGGGCGCAGATCGCGCAACGGCTCTGAGGGACATCATGTTGAATAGTTATTTCAAATATACCTAGTAGATAACGTGAAAGAGGGAAGTGGTGGATTTTAAGAGTAACTGAGAGTGCTTCTTGTGTCGTCTTGGAGGGGTATCACGATGGCCACTCAGAAGCTGGAAGATCTGAGCTCTAAATTTTTCTGGTGTCGTTATCAGATACCAGCTTGTGCACAGACCACTACCGATCATAAGAATCAATCTAATCCGCCTTGGGTTTGACCTTTGACCCCTGGCAAAGCCGACCCCTGGCTCAGGAACCCAAGAAAAAGATGCTGCTGATAAATAACGAGGACGTCTCTGATTTGCCACTTGCGGACTGACCTGGGGCAACTGCAAGACAGGTGTCAAGTTGTTGAGTAGGTACATCATGCTGATTCTAGGTAGGTAATTAGTTTCTTGTGTGGTCTTGGATCCGTTACTTTAACCAAAGGCCAAGGAGAGCAACTTCTGCACTGAGAATTAAAGAATGAACTTATATCATAATAACTACCTTTCCGCCCCAGGCCACCTCTTAATGCACGCAACGGGGCTAGCCAGAGCCTACTCCCGGACCAAGCCGAGTTTCGTGTGCGAATATCTAGGTATGCAAGTGGACGTCCACCGTTAAAGGGTGATAGGGTCTCAGATGAGGCGACCCTGACCACGAGCCCACCTTATGCGACTTGTACAGTACAAGCTGCCAACGATATCCATCACCTAGATGAATTGAGCCCGGCTGGCCCGGGAGTGCGGGAGGGGATTGGGGTTCTCCCTACATTTCCAACACTGGTAAGATGACATGCTTGGTTTACTGCCGACCCCTTTCCCGCAGCTGCCGAACACCCCACTTTTCTTCGCTTTCGAGCAACTTTCTTCGGAAATCAGAACAGTTTCCTCAGAGGAGCAGACATAGCAGGCTCTTAAGTGGGTGACGTATTTGCACATATTCTGGCAACACGTGAGCGCGAGGGGCGTGCGCAAATATGATAGAATAGTCTTACCGGAGGATACAAGCGCAGATGGGGAGTTTCGGCCGCTTGCGGCTTGGGAGGGTGGAGGAAGTTTTTATCGTTTGGGGTAAGAGATCGCCATTGTACCTTTGGCGATCTTGACGGGGAACTTTATACTCGGGCCTCCCAGCTCCGATGGGAGACTTCGCAAGCCGCGTGCTCGTTTCAGTGTCCCATTCGACGAGCGCCCTGCGTGCCACCTTCACGCCCAGGTCATGGCTGTCGTACGAATCCGCCGGGCCAATCGGATCTTGATGGGAGCGAAGGAAAGCTCCAGTCTCAGTACGCGGGTCGTGGGGTAAGCCATCCTCGCTGACGGTCTGTCGAGAGGTCTAGTCAGTCAGAGAAGCGAGCGCCCAGGGGCCACAAGACTGCCCGAGTCCCGCCGACCATGAGCCGACTAGGTCAAAGTTTCGTCGATGACAAGGCATGGTGCATCTAACCGGAGCGGGGGCCTCGAAGTAGAAGGAAGTTGTGAAAGGTCGCACTTCGACAGAGAACCGTGAGCGAGACGGCTTTGTTTAAATATAGATAAGGTTACGGGATCAATGGTACGGATCTTTCCAGACCAGAAGATCTTGGGTTTACATGGCTTTAGATCTGTGGTCCCTGTGCCGCCGGCCGGCGCCCCCACGCATATGACAAGGGACGGTACAGCAAACACCTCAACGGACCCGTAACTCTCGTAAAGCAGTGCGACTACATGCATGGTGGTTGCAAACAAGGCACAAAAATTGGGGAAGCGAGATCACTCAGAATGGCCCGCCTGCATGTAAGACCTACAGGTGGGCCGACAGATCAACCGAGACCCGACCCGTAAGAGTACGGAGACAAAACTTCGACTGATTTTCACCGATAGTGCAACCGAGAGATAATGTACCGGTTGCGGTAGTGCTCGGATGTGGTCCCTGGATGTAACGCGGAAGCATTTCACGGGTGGTTACATCACCCGCAAAGGTGAGCTATTGGGTGAGCGATTGGGCGAGCCATTGGGCCCGTGGGTGATAAGAGTGCATTGTTCTGTAACTAACCGGAAGTTCGCGAATCAATGGTCAGAGTGGACAAAGTCCCTTGTCGTGTCTCAGAGGACTCCTTACGCCAAATGCGCCGCCCCATCGGATCTAGATGGGGATTGAGGGACCGAACGATGCATACATGTGGTGTGCCACACAGTGCTTGGAAGAATGGCATGGCGATGCTGTTGCCGAGGTAGGACTCTTCTTAGTGATCCCCCCGCGGCGGGAAGCTGGAGGCTTGGACCGTCCCCTTGGAAGATATCCTGACCCATTTCATAGTTGTCAGGTAGGACCAAGACCCTTCCCATCGATCTAATAGTCTTGCATTCTCTTCCGTATCGAGCACGGGGACCACTGCAGAAGCGGTTAGTCGGGCTGAACTGGGCAGGGGGTTCACTACAAGTACTGACAGAAGCCATTCTGCCACTCTTTCTGGAGGCCTTCGATCTTCATCTTCAACAGGTCTTCTTTGGTGCTCGCTGGCCGCCCCTTCCGACGAGACTTTTTGATCTCGTCCAATTCTTCATCGTATTGATGTACGTAGCTACAGACTTGTTAGCGCTAGAATCCCCAATGAGAGAGACGGGCACTGACGTTTTTATGAGTGCCTGAATCGTATCCAGTTGAAGAGGCCGGCTTTCATTTTGCTTCAGCGCTTCCTGGAAGAACGTTGCACGTTCGACTCCACATGCGGTTAGCAACCACTGAGAAGGACATACGCAGTGGGCAAAGGGGGCTTACCTACGGTAAGGCTGGTCATTTTTCCTCCTTGACGCGGCGATCTTCTCTAGCTTCTCGTCCCTGACTTGGGCGCGGTGCAGCCTCTTGGAGTCCCGGGAGTACTGATGCAGAGACTCGATGGGGCCCTTCTTTTTTGCGATGGCCTTGCGGGTCTTCTCGAAGGACGTCTTCGGCATTATGCTAGGATTGAGGTGCAACCTTGTGTTCCTGTCCCAGTACGGCCTGTATATACGTAGGTATAGATATGTAAGTAAGGAAGTACCTATCGTAGTTATTTTCGAACCTCTACGGCCGATTACAAAATCAGATCTTAGTGGGGGCCTATAGATTTGACTTTAGTTGATTTCAGTGTGCCGGGATTTTACGTTACCTGAATATCTCACCCCGCGTTGCTCTGGAGACCCCGGTACTGTAATACTGGTTCCTGCTAAGCCTATCTAGGAGGTAATTGATGATTGCCTCTTTAGGTTACGCCAACTAGCGGCTAGCCACTAGTCTGCCTGAGCTGCCTGGACAGAGCAGTTCGTCAGTAGGCGCGGGTCTGTGCTGTTCTCGACGCGGTTGGTCTTATCGATTAGTCTACCTCCCGTGGCGCGTTCCTCCTCCAGTCCTTGGTCCATTCAATGTCATGTTCACTATTCTCATGCCATGATGTTCATCCTTGATTGTTAAATTTGGCTTGGTTCCTTGACGACCGTTGAAGTTTACTCTCTGCTCTTGTCTCGTTACCAGATATTGCCCGCAGCATCCGACCACTTCAGTGTTGGTAGTTATTGATTCTGTTAGCGTGTTCTGTTTACCTCGGACGCCCTCGACGACTCCAACCGCCTTGCACTCGAATTAAGTGGATGTTTGAACGAGACCGCTTCATTCCAATTTGTCACAGCCCTTTGCCACGCCCTCGATTGCTTTTGTATACTTTCGAGGCACTAGCCAGCTCGTATTACCAGTTCTGCATGGCCTCTTTTCAAGCATAGTATTCCCTTCGCGACATTGGCCCAGTAGGGAGCTCTAGGTGGCCTTGGGATGAGATGGGTATCCAAGGTCTGTTTTAAGTCACTGCTAAATTTCTGTGTGCATCACTCACGTCTCTCCAAGGCTTGCTTCCGCTGCTTAAGTCCATACACCGCCCCACCGAATTAAAGAAGTATGCTGGCGAGACTTTTGGGGTTGATGCGTATGGTTGGTTGCATCGAGGTGCAGTATCATGCGCAATCGAGCTTGCTCAGGGCAAGCCGACCCGCAGGTAAGTTTGCCCTTCTCATGCCTCGGAAGCAGGCAAGGACCCTTACCCTTGAACCAGGTATGTCGACTTTGCCATGAACCGGGTTCGGATGGCCAAGCACTTCGGCGTAACTCCTTACCTGGTCTTTGACGGCGATTTTCTACCCAGCAAGGCGAGGACTGAAGCGTCACGTGAAAAACGTCGTGAGGATAGCAGGAAAGCTGGGCTCGAGCTGATTAAAGCTGGGAAGCCTTCTCAGGCACACCTTGAGCTCCAGAAGGCCATTGACGTAACCCCTGAGATGGCTCGTCATCTGATCGAGGAGCTTAAGAAAGCGGGCCTACCATATGTCGTCGCTCCGTACGAAGCAGACGCGCAGCTGGTCTACTTGGAACGGCAGGGTATCATCAGCGGCATCATCTCGGAGGATTCGGACTTGCTGGTGTTCGGTGCCAAGCGACTCTTAACCAAGCTAGACCAGCACGGCCAATGCATTGAAATTAACCGTAGGGATTTCTGTGCTTGCCGTGAGGTTTCCCTGACGGGATGGACAGACACAGAGTTTCGTCAGATGGCTATTCTTAGCGGATGCGACTACCTCGACAGCATTGCGAACCTGGGTCTGAAGACGGCGTACAGGATGATCAGGAAGCACAAAACACCTGAAAAGGCTATCCGCATGCTGCAGTTCGATGGCAAGTACAAGCTGCCGGCGGACTATCTGACACTGTTCCGTCAAGCAGAGCTGACCTTCCTGTATCAATGGGTATTCTGCCCTAAAGCGAATAAGCTTGTTAACCTCACCGAGCCCGGACCTGACGTCAACTTGGAAGAGATGCCTTATATCGGGTCATTCGTTGAACCCCAGCTCTCGAATGCTATTGCCACGGGGGATGTTAATCCAATCACCAAAGAAAAGATTGCAATCTCCACCCTGCCTTCGCCTAGAAAGCGCACTGCGTCCGGTGCTTCACGTAATATTGCTCCCCAAAAGACCGTCCAGAATCCACCTGGGAAGCCAATTGAGTCTTATTTCCAAGGCCACCGCCGCATACCTCTTGGCGAGATGGAACCCAACTGCTTCGTACCGGACCCTCAGAGAGTCGCTACCATGACGGAGCGCGGTGACCGGCCAATCGTGTTCCCGCTTCCCAGACCTTACCTTGATGAAAGTGGCAGCGGCTCTTCTACACGGTCTCGCTCTTATATTGGTCGGTCTGCCTCCCCAACCCGCACTCTTCGCCGTCGAACCGAACCCGTATCGAACCTCCTCAGTTGCGGAGGTCGCTCCCTCTCTTCTACCTCGCGGAGGCGGACTACGGGACCTGGCATTAGCAATCTGGACGCGGCAGAAGGCCTCGGAGGAGCAACGCCCAGTCGGCCGCCTAAGAAGGCGCGGCTGTGTGACAATGAAGCCACGCACTCACTACCTAGCCAGGAAAAGAGTAGATTCTTCCCACCGAAGACGAGAAGAGCATCTACGAGCAGTGGAGAAGGGTATTTGAAGTCAGATGACTCTATAGAAGAGGCTTTGAAACACTTGCCTGACGTCGATGGATGGCGTTCACCAGTGAAAGATGCCAGAAGGATCACGGTCTATGCAGAGACGGACTCACCAGCTTCAACTGAAGCGGATCCTAAGGATGACGAACCCAACGCGGAGTCCGACTCGCGCACCACAGACGCCAAGTCAGAGGCAGCCTCAAGTACCACTTCCGCCCCCCAAAGTGCCCTGAGCCGCTTTTCCTACACACCAAATTTATCGGATAGGCCTACGGCTCGCAATCGTAGGTCTTCGGCACAAAGTTCGTTGGAGTCTACACCTGCTTCGTCGGCGGGCTCTTCTGGACGCTCACGTGTTTCTATATTTTCCACGCAAGCTTCGACCGCTAGGACGACACCTGCAACCCCGCAAATGACGCCTCTTCAGCGACTCGGTGCCCAAGCACTCAACCGTGGCAAACAACCTGCTACGCCGAGCGTCCCAGGGGGCCGTTCATCAAGCCGAACGAACAAAAGCAGACCGAGTCTCGACTCGATGCCGCTCAACCCGGCGTTCGTGCCTCTTCCGGCCGTCGACCTCGACGAGGTGGAGGCCCTCCACAGACCGGTTGGCAGCGAGGACATGCTACTTCCTGACAGCGAAAACGAAGAATTCGGCGGCGATGGTGTGGAGAACTCTGGACTCGGCAAAGCAAGTGCCGGGGGGAAGAAGGTAGACCTGTCCACCTTTGTCTTTGCTTGATTCCATGGTGTATATATAAGGTAAAGCATCCAGTGGTTGTTGCTGGTCGTTTGATGCATAGCGCCGGCGTTTTCAGTGTTGGTGGGAACGGGCGGCAGGCGTCTCCGAAAGGGGATTGTACATATTGTAAGGGTATACTGGTAGCCTGCACCTCTAAGGTGGGTGTGTTCTGTGTTGCGTACGTAGGGATATGGGAATCGGACACGAGTGTATTATATTATCGATCGGCCACTTCATGATACCGAAGGGGCGTCAACATCTTTTACTGCCAGCAGGCATTCCGGCACTCACAGTCTCATATCAACCTCTACGTCGGAATGACCCCTCTTGAGATACCCCTACCAATATACCCCTTCCGGGATTGGCTGTTTGTGATATTCAGAGAGCCGTCTAGCGGTGTCTGGGCTGTGCTTGCCCGGGTACCTAATAAGCTACCAGAGGCAGCCAACAGCAACAACTAGGATGGATTGTGGAAAGGGGTGTCTTGCTTTATTAGTCAGTAACCCACCAGATATAGCAAAAAAAAGTTTATCGATAGAAGACAAACCAAAAGTCCTATATTACAAATGCCTCTTGATATATAATTGCCTCTCTAGGTACTTGGCTAGGTAGGAATCTGAAGAAGCTAGATATTTGAAGGGTTGTGTCGGCGGTATTAAAGTTATTCCCTGCTAATAGGAGGAGCATTGGAACCTGGACTGATGATCCACCCATTGCGGTTTGCAAGTGGTAATAGGTACTTCGAGTCCAGTTATGTTACAGACTCTCGTCGAAGTACAACGGTAACAAATCAAATCAACACACACTTGGCAGTGCTGGCGGTTGCCTGGCTGACCGGCAGTCGCCACCTGGCAGAATGCCATGATGCGCAGCTAAATCTTTCGAACCATTTCGTGAACAACTGTTAAAAATGCTTATTAATGGCATGTTCTAAAATACCCAATGCCGTCATAACTCACGGCGTATCACCAGACACTTTTCCCCGATCATAAGGCAGAATCACGGCCCGTAACCCTGAGTTTTTAACAACGTGACCTGAATCGAATCTGTCCACCTTGAAAACTAGAGTTAATGTTTTGAACGCCTTCTGACCATAAAACTGTATCGGTATCCTCACTGCGGGTTTACTTAATCCGCGATCCTTCGAATGCACTTGACTCTATTACTCAGGGAGACGGCGGTAGCTTCTTCTTCCCTCCGGCCACGCTAGAGTCCGCTCCTCGCCCGCTTCCGCCCTTCCTCTATCTCTAATCAGCCGGCCCGCGAGTTGCCTCACTCTTGGCCGCTACCGCTGCCTGCTGTCCGTTACATTACCCACTGTTCGTCTTTACCAAGAAATACTTAACCCATTCCATTACATCTGCATAACCAACACAATACTACGCCTTCCCAACCCTGACCGTCCGTCAGACCGTCTCGCGTGCCCCTCCTATCCCCAAATCCCCATCATCCCCCGTTGACTCTTGTGAGTCTGACTCCTAATAATCGTATACAACGAATACCACCACACACTCACTACGTCGTCCACTACTCTCGCTGAGTGCAACCCAATCCCACACGAGGCCTTGGCCACCCGCCACCCAATACGGTAGTCGACAACGCTTGACTTAGCCTACTCACGTCGAGTCATCATCAACACGCCAGCCTGTTTCCGACATCACCCCCTTCCAACCGCCAAAATTCCTCCCACCACGAGGAAAAGAAAGGCCGCTGAGGCGAAGATATCGTCAACTAAGACCGATAACCTCCCTAGCAAACGCGTTATCGCCTCAGCAGCAGCCCCCAACCCGACATCTCCCTCGTTGTCCTCGAAGCCAACGTCCCACGCCGCTCCCCCAACCCCTGTTACCGGCATGGATTCCGACGAGGATTTCTTGTCTACCGTCTCCAGCGACGACGACGTGATGCACGATACCGACAACGAGGAGCTTTCCGGTGCCGAAGGTTTGTACACATCCCCACGCCCTTTGGCTCACAAGCACGGAATCTACCTGTCAGCAGGTGACAGCCCCGCCGTTGCCGCCTACACCCTATCCCATGGTTAAAGAATATTCGTATTTTCTAACAAGCTCAATGCATCCAGACTTTGACGAGTTCGATATCGACCCGGACGATGACCCCGACATACCATCCCAAAATTCTGAAAAGAAGAAAGGCGTCGCGTACGACATCAGCTTTAAAGTCTACAGCCCACGAGACATCCAACGCCAACAGGATGAGATGATCGATGAAGTCAACATGATCCTAGAGATGAGCAAAGAAGACGCGGCTATCTTATTACGACACTTCCGATGGAACAAAGAACGTCTAATTGAGGATTACATGGACAACGCCCCGAAGGTACTAGAAGCGGCTGGTCTAGGACCCAGTACTTCGAGACCTCCTCGGCTAGAAGCGGTGCCGGGTTTCTCGTGCGACATTTGTTGTGAAGATGAGGAAGGGCTTGAGACATTTGCCATGAAGTGCGGGCACCGGTATTGTGTGGATTGCTACAGGCAGTACCTCACCCAGAAGATTCGAGAGGAGGGTGAGGCTGCCCGCATCGAGTGTCCCTCCGACGGGTGCCATCGTATAATCGACTCCCGTTCCCTGGACCTGCTGCTCACCGCTGACCTTAACGAGCGATACCATGAGCTGCTCAACCGGACCTACGTCGAGGACAAAGACACTCTCAAGTGGTGTCCTGCGCCCGACTGCGAGAATGCCGTCGAGTGCGCCGTCAAGAAGAAGGACCTTGACAAAGTCGTCCCGACGGTGGCTTGCACTTGCGGCCACCGATTCTGCTTCGGATGCATCCTGACCGATCACCAACCGGCCCCTTGCGAGCTCGTCAAGAGATGGCTCAAGAAATGCGCCGACGACAGCGAGACGGCCAACTGGATCTCGGCCAACACTAAGGAGTGCCCCAAGTGCAACTCGACTATAGAGAAGAACGGTGGCTGTAACCATATGACGTGCAGGAAGTGCCGGCATGAGTTTTGCTGGATGTGCATGGGATTGTGGTCCGAACACGGCACGAGCTGGTACAACTGCAACCGGTTCGAGGAGAAGAGCGGGTCCGAGGCACGGGATGCTCAGGCTAGATCCCGGGTCTCCTTAGAGCGCTACTTGCACTACTACAACCGATACGCGAATCACGAACAGTCGGCTAAGCTCGACAAGGACATCTACCATAGGACAGAAAAGAAGATGATCCAGCTACAGACGGCATCTGGTATGTCCTGGATCGAGGTCCAGTACCTGAACTCGGCCTCCCAGGCACTGCAAACCTGCCGCCAGACGCTCAAATGGACGTATGCGTTCGCCTTCTACCTTGCGAGGAACAACCTTACCGAGATGTTCGAGGATAACCAGAAGGACCTTGAGATGGCCGTCGAGGCATTGTCGGAAATGTTCGAGATGCCCATCCAAGAGTTATCGAATCCTAAGCTCAAGGTCGAGATTATGGACAAGACGGCTTACTGCAACCGACGCCGGGTGATCCTCCTGGAGGACACAGCGAATAACCTCGCGAAGGGTAGGTGTCCTGTCCAGACCAACACGCAGCGTATCAGCAAGCTAACGTTTCTGTCGATAGGGGAATGGAAATTCAACGTAGATTTGAAGCCCAGTTCGCCGGCCACTAGTGGTGCTACTAGTCGCCGATAGATGACGGTGGTTAATATGCTACCGAAAGACTGGCTGGGCGGTATTCGTGGAATTTTGGCACAGTGGCACCATACTGGTCGTCTCCTCGGCTGTGAATGACCCCAAGAGAGTATCTACAGGAGCCGTCACTTGACCGAGGCTGCCAGCCTTATCGCTCTCTCGGGGGTTCAGGCGACCTTCATCTAGCGAAAGCTACGAATCGGATAAGACCTGAACTAGCCCCGCACGATGATCTTCAACCGGTCCCGTGTCTCTTGGCCAAAGAGCGACTAATCGTCCGGCGCCTTTTGAGGAATGGTCAGCGGCCTTTGGAGTCTCGAGACAATTCTTACATCAATTCCCAGCTCCCGGGCTGTAGCAATGCAGGCCAGCATAAGAGTTTCGTCATTCTACCATACAACTGGTAATAATCCGGCTGCTTATAGACTAGTGAACGTGTACTCCTCAGGTTTAGAAATGCGGGATGCTGTCAACCGGTCCTTGTGACTCTATCAGAGGACCGGACAGGGTGTAGGGGTTCATAGCGTCACTCTTGTTCAAGATACAGACACATCATTGCGAGCGCTTAATGATATAGAGACATTCATGGACGGAGTTCGGGGTCTGGATGTCATTTTTTTCACCTCTTCTGCTGAAGTAGATAGCAAATCCACTTACTCGCCTTCACCTCGAAGATCGGGTGTTGTCATCTATGCCATCTTGCCGTTGTTGATGTTGTCTCATCTCGAACGGGGGTATCTCCTCGGGTGCCGGGGGGCACTGCAATAACGGGTCTGATCCATGCTTTGGATGAATGAGCCCGAACAACGAACCACAGTGTCCAATTTCTTCGGCCTTCTGTGGAATACTGTTCAAATTACGACTTCGAAAGCGGTCCTGTTGCCTATTGCTGTGCTTTCTGCCCTGGCACCTGATGGGATACCTACCCCGCGCCGCATCCCCCTATTATGTGCTACGAAATGCTTTTTCAGTAGAGCGCAGTCAGGAGAATCCCGTTCGCATGGACCTGCTGCTCTTGGTGTGCATATCACTCATCCTTGTTGCTTTAAAACCCTCTGCAATATCGTGTCGACAATGACAGCGCGTCCTCAGCCACATTGAGCATCCGCAACAGCACCCCATAGCTACCCACCTAGGCACCTCGTAGTTTTCCCCGCCTGCTACTGAACTCCGGGGCTGGTGCTCCTCGCTCGACCGATTGCGGCTTAAAGGGGCATGAGCGCGCGGTCGACTCGCCCTCCCGTATGCGAGAATCGCGAGTATCGCGTACAATAAAGGGATATCAGGGGAGCCACCGCCACCCTTCGCCATCCTCGATCGACCATGAGACGAACGCCCCAAATATCTTTCCCCGTCTGGCATCGGTAAAATTCCGACCTAAAACCCGAGCCCCGACAATTGGAAATCGAGAACGTGATTCAGCTTGGATAGGACTTCGGACCCCAGTAGTAGAATTTATTAGTGCCGTCTGTAGCCCTTATCGAACCCCCCCGCCCAACCCACCTTCTCCTTCGTTGCCGTGGAAGTCCAGTCAGTCCGGGGAAGAGAGGTGTAGGTCAGAGCTAAGGGATAGGGGATTAAAGATTAGCGATTAGTGGTTAGACGTTGGACCCTCCGAGCGGGTTGATGGTTCGGCGGCAAGCGGAGGTCGGAGCCGGGAAGGTCGAGCATACCCGGCGTTACCCACCTGACCTAAGACGGAACGCACTCACCCCGGTCCCCGGATCTCCTAAGAGACTTCGTGGGACACCTTGGGCGAGCGGCTCCGTGTCCGCGCGCACCTTCCGCCCTTCATACACGTCGCTATCAGAGCGCCTCCGGAGGTGACCTGGCCCGAGGTGTACGGGCTGGCCGCTTTCAGAGGCTAGAAGCCGGGTTCCGCCCTCGGTCAGAGGGCTGATGAGGGCGCTGACGGGGTCATATCTGTGGTAGCCCCAGTTAGTTAGCGGTGCGCCGTCCCGATCGCCACTCCGGGCCGTACGGCGCACCCCATTTTGGGTGTTTCTTAAGTTCCCTATAGACGTATGTAGGTACCTCGAGCTCTGGTCAGCCCAACCTCAATGATTGCATCAGTCAGCATGGGGTGGCCGGATGTTATGTAACTCATGTAACGCAACCGCTACCGGGACAATGGGGTTCCGGATATAGTCACAACCATGGCCGAGCGGTGTCTCTGTATTATCCCCAAGCACACAAAATTTAGTAATACCCGCCCGCGGTCGATTCCCCCCCTTCGCCCAAGGTTCTGGAAGTCTCTTAGATGCCACGGGCCCTAACCCATCCGCCAGCACCTTTGGCGTCCCTCATGGTTCCTCTTTCAGGGCCTGTTTGGGACTCAAAGCCGCCCAACTTCTTTACGCGGGCACGAGCGTCGCTGATACGTGTGTTTTGTATATCGCAAAGCTTCCAAGGAAAATTGAAACCAAGTAATGTCATGCCGGGAGATCCGATATGAGACCGAGACCCCGAGAGAATTCCTGCCAATAACAGCACATCTGTCCGACCGGTACGATCCTTCACCGCATTGAGGATCAGCCTACTACGCCATATAAGTTTCGGCATCATTGACACGTAGCTGAGAGATGGCCTACACGCTCAAACGGTAAAAGACAGTATCTCAAGCCGCACGGCTTGAAAGAGTATTGTAATCGCTTGCGTTGTAACCCGGGTGTTACACTGGGCGGCTCTCTATTTTCTAGACCTACAAGAATCTGGACCGACACTCACACAGTTGGACTCATCTATCTAACCCAGCACCTTCTCGGCCAAAGAAACTGGCGTCCAAGTCAGTACGCGCACACACCGGATATTGTGGCGTTAGAGAGGAAGAACCCACCGTTTGTCCCGGTGTTGTCGGGCTCCACGTGCGCCTCCTTGACCTTGCCGTTCTCGATCACCAGCGCGTACCGCTTCCCGCGCATCCCGCCGAAGATGGCGTGGGCGTCGAAGCCGAGGTCTAGGGCCTTGGTGAACTCGCCCGTCGGGTCCTCGAGGAAGCGGATCTACGTTCATGGTGAGCGAGCCGCGCCATGGGAAGAACAGTTAATTCGGGTCTTTGCTTACCCCAGATGCCTTCGTGGGGTCGAGTTGGTCGCCCCAGGCCTTCATCCTAGAGGCGGGTCGTATTAGCCAAAGGCGCACCCGATGCGTTATGAATACTAGCCCCCCAACCCCTCATGAGCTGACATCCAAGAGCATAAACTGTCCCAACCCCTTGTCACCCAACCGAGGACGTCCCCTCCAAAGCCGAAACAATGAACTAGACCCATCCCCCCAACCAAGCCCAGGAGGGAGAAAACAGCACCAGAAAGAACCGTCAAAAGAATTGGAGAAAGAAAAAAAACCTACACGAACGGATCATTGACGCTGACGACGAAGACCCGCCCCGCATCCTTGATGCGCGGGTGGTTGACGTAGCCGGGGACGTGGACGTGGGAGCAGGCGCCGGAGAAGGCGGCGGGCACGCCGATGATGAGCCCGGACGCGCCGGCGAGCTCCCTGCCCAGGCTCACCTTGTTGCCCGGCGAGTCCTCGACGAGCACGTCCATGTCCGGCACCGCGTCGCCCACGCTGACGAGCGCGCGCGGCGTCGCGTGGAACTGCCGACGCTGAGACAGCGGCCGGGCGGCGACGGCCGGGCGGGGCACCGAGGCCGTCGTCGGTACGCGGCGCGTGAGGGCGCGGAATGCCATTCTGATGTGGTGGCTGGTGTTGTAGTCTTCCTCGGAGATGTAGGTAGGTTGATTGGGGCCCTTAGGTTAACCAGCGGTAGGTACGCACGGATTAAGTACCGCTGTTGTGAGATGTTGAGCTACGATATTTTGGGACAGAAACGTTGAGCCGAGCATGACGACATGCACAGTGCCGATACGCCAGCTATTAGTAGAGATGATGGTACGGTTCTTGATTGGACGCAATACACCGTGTAAACTGTCTCATACACTGTATCCACATACTGTAGTCCGGGGATATCCATCTCCTTTCTCAGGGGGTATGTGTTATGTAGGCATTACAACTGTATACGAAGGCTCGGATAGTGAGATTATCGCAGTAATGCATCGACCTCCAAGGCCCGGTTCCCCTTTTCAACGTCATGTTCTTGCCGCCTCTCCATTCGCAATTTATCTTGGCACCATGTGTATGAATTTTCGAGCTGCTGACGCCAGAACCACATGGCCGCCGTTACTAGAGTGAGAGGGATGAAGAAGTATATGAAGGGCATGAAAAGATCGGATATGCCATGGCGCTCTTCGACATCGAGTATTCCGGAGCCGAAAACCCCCTACAGAGTATGTAGTCAGTTACCTATCCGCTGAACAGTCGGATAAAATCAGAAACTTACCGCAGTAAAGGTTCCAGGAAGGAACACCATGGTGAGTATGGTTATAGTGTTCATAGACGAGCTGTGCTGGGCTGCTTGGTGAGCGATGTCTATGTTGGTGGAACTATCTTGTTGCGTAACAAGGTTGAACACCTGCTGAGTGAGCTAGGATCATGAAATATCAGATGGTTAATGCTTACGAAGTTCATTGCGGTATCCTTTCTGGCTTTGTAACTGACCAACCAGTTCTTCTGGCATTGCCAGGTTCTCAGTATCCACTCAATTGAGTCCTGAATGTGTCGCCAGCAGTCTGGCGGTGTCAATTCGTCCAAGCAAAAGGCGTTATAGGCCACGATCATCTCCTCGGAAAGTTTTATGGACATATCAGCATTTGCGATGCCCGTGTCACAGGTCTGGGATACGAGATGTAGATTTTTGGTGATATTCTCCAACTTTTGCCTCCCACTGTTGCCCCGGCGATTTCTGGCATGCGACTCTTTCGAATAGTCGTTCACCTCGGCGATCTGGGAGAAGAGCCGATCTCGGACGTCGGCCATAAAGTCAGTAGATTGCTGATACGCAAGTCCGGACACCAAGGCGTGAATGAAAAATGGGTTGTCTGCTGCTTCCACCTTGGGTCCGGTATAAGGGGTATTGGGGCTTGGAATCCCCATTCTGTCAAGGATTGCGGTGGCACAGCCGTCATCGCGAGCTCCAGAAACAATATAATACGACGTGTTTATCATGTTGTCGTGATGCATGTATACCGAGCACGGTGCTTTATGCTGGGATTTATCGTGGCGTGACTTTTGTAGCCAGCGCGGATGCTGACAGAAAAACTCGTAACCTGCAGATTTTCTCCCTGCAACATCCTTGCGACGACCAAATGCTGACCAGTAATCCGGCCGGCCAAGCATGTCTTGGATTGCGGCATCATGAATTTGGATCACACCTGTGAGTTGCTCAAGGCTAGCCCGCGACAGACTCATTTGACGCTTGTAACGCGCTTCGGGTTCATACTCAAGGTCGATGAAGAAGACGATAAGGGTATGACTTGATGACGCTTGTAGCCTACTCTGGTGCAAAACCTTAGCAATATCGGCATCGGAAAGGCTAGGCCACCAGAGCGTTCCCTCATCGTACACTTTCAGAACTTGGACGTCGGAGTCGGGTCGAAAGTTATGGGCATTTGACAAAATGCTTGCCGTACACCGAGGGTCCCATGGTTCCAGAAGGAGTATCTGTCCGTTGGGAGACGAGGAGCTGATCGGAGAATCTTCGCGTAGGATGTCGAGGTCCACTTGGCCATGCTCTCCCATGACAGCATCGACTTCTGTTGAGCCGCTAAGTGACCTCCCAAGGTTCAGAGCATCGCTCTGACTAGACATCATGCGACATAGTGGTAGTGAATACATACGGAGCTAGCGCTGGGTTATAATGATCAGTAGGAACTCGACAGAACTCGCGAGTAAATACAAGTCTCCGTAAACTTTTATAATTAGATAACGCTCTCAGGGCCAGCGATTGATATTACATGCTAAAAAGTTGAAGTGGCAGGCAAGCTGAATGAGGCGTCGAAACTATCACACGCCTTTTCGGAGTCTAGACACCTGCGACTGGCCAAAGGCGGTTGATGATCTGCACGTATGTCACCCTGGAAACTGTAAGCAGACGAGGGCCGCGTGGGGTGCATCAGGTACCATACAGCTGCATAAACTTGGTTTCAGGCAATCGTGAACGATCCTTTTACGACGGATTATTCGCTCGGGATACTAGATACTTAAGCCCTGAGCAGGTGGCTGCTTACCAGCCGCGTATGCCCCAGGTATAACACTCGGCACCCGGTCTCAGCTGGCGTCGTGGCGCTTAACCGGGCGCCTGTGCAAAGGTTCAGCCGCTGTGGGATCGGGGTGGCTGGTCCTGACCGTCCTGTTGTGTAACATCAGGGCGAGGTTAGCTAGATGCGAGAATTCCAGGAGTTCCCCGCATTTTGACGGACCGCGGACAGCGACCCTGTGGCCTACCCGAGCCTACTTATGGTATTCGATATTCCTATCTATTGTGTGTCCCTTGCGCCCCCGACTCCCCAATCAGTCATACTAAGCTGACTTGGATTACCTATGACCAACCTCGTGGCTTGTTGCGTGACCTTATTGATGTGCTTGCTCATACAAGTAAAATGCTATGATTAGCCGTGGGCTGAGTGTATCCAGAGTTGGATAAATGGCTACCCTAAAGATCTGGCGACCTGAAACATGCGTATATAGACATATCACTATTTCCATCGGCTTCTATGCATAAACCCTTGACCCTTGCGTTCACAGTGGGAGCCCGATAAGAGCAGACATCTATCACTCTAGAAGATGAGAGCAGAACTATGATTGTGTTCTTAAGTTGCTTGGACCCTGCAATCGGTGAACGTAGCAAGAACAACTGCACAAGGAAAAGAATGTTGATTGATCTAGAAGAAGCTACCTAGAAGATAGTGCGGTCGCCTATGCATACCTCAAAGACAGGTCAAGAACCTGCAAGATTCCATACTCAGTGGCCCGGTCTTGAGGTCTTGAGAACTACTGGGCCGTCTATACACAGATGAGGGTCATCTAATTACCCCTATTTCATCCCCTATTTCAGCCCCTATTCAAACATTATGAGATCTGAATCAAGTGCATCGTTTGTCAAATACAGTGCCCTAGCTAACCTTGCTGCCTGTATTTTAATGCCTCCTCCAACTTTCTCGTTCATAGGTCTTATCAATTCGCTTCACAGCTGAATTCTTAACCAACTCATCTACACCCTCATATAATCAGGCGTTATACGGGAAAAGCGAACTTTCAAGGATCCAGCAGCTCGAGGCTTTCCCGGAACCCGCTCCAGTGATACCATAATCACCCCAAAGTGACATTCCTCCTCTAAAGTCTTCAAAATCTCATCCTGCAGCAGAGCGCAAGGGAAGGTTGATGGTGCTAGAACTTAGACCCCCAGTTTCGGGTGATAATCCGCTCAAACCTCGCCCAAACAACAGTTGGCGTGGTTTTATGGTTATGACGTCTCGTTATCATTTCAAAGTGTTAACATAGCGCCTTTCAATAAGTGACATAGATGTAATTATCCATTTGGGATGGATATGCATTTGTAAGTGATAATGCATGTAACGGCTTGGATACTTGGACAAAACTTTTGCGATCGACTATGTACATGTTGGATTATTGATCAAATGATTTATCCGCGTGTTGCATTCTTGGTTGGCTGACAAAGCGGTCACGAGCCTCAAGTCCAAAATCTTGACATGCAGCAAGGCTTCTTGGCATGCCTCGCGTTATCTTACGCGAGACGCGTCTAGTTTCCTACCTTTCAGCTCTCCCCACGCATTTACTGAGAGATCATTAAGCTGTTATCGGCAAACCCTGGATCCACACGTGAACCCCCAAAACCATGGCCTACAACTCGGTGAATAATGTGCATGCTACTGGAAGCGCAGAAGTGCAAGTTGGGGATAGGCACTCCTATGTCACTTACATCCTTCCAAGAAGCGGTAAGGGTGCCATCACTCGAGTATACTGGGCCTGTTGTCTGACCGACTTTGTCCAGGTTCAGGGAACTTCCGAACCCAGAGACCCGACCACGATAGATGCTGGAGGTGCGATAGTCGGTCACATTGGTTAAACGACGGCTGCTACGCAGGACAGGACTATGTGGAGGATGCTCGGGATAAACGCCGGTCGCTTGGGCTTTGTGTGCTGTGTGGGTCTCGAGACCACCGACCACCACGCTGCCCTCGGGGACATCTAGTCAATTACTAAGAGTTGTGATGGGAAACGAGAAATTCGATATCTTTATCATCTTATTGTGTTTGTCTTCATTCTAACCGGTGCAATTTGGTCTGAAGTTTCACGATTCATTTCTACCGTGATTGCTGTCAGATACAAGCAACTATTCGCAGCAGACAGAAATCCTTCGATTTTGCTTTCCGGTGTAGTGTCCTGTGATACAGAACTGCTTTCACCTTTAGGCGTTAGCCGTCTTGCAATCCACATCCAACGCCTCTCCTCTGTGTCTAATAGACGACGGCCTGAGGTCCTTTCTCCTCACCCCAGTCCTTATCTGCGCAAGTAGGATCGATAGGATGCCCTCGACAAAGCGCTCGTCTCCCTTTGCCCCTCTACCTAAAGCTACCTAATGAGCTGTAGCCGTAGCAGCTCGTCCTTGTCAACCACGTTGTTCTTGTCGCCGCCCCGTACGGCGGTTAGGGATGCGGGGAGGTTGGTGTTGCTGCTATCGCCGATATACTCAAGGATCTCTGGGAGAACTTCACTACGATGAAACAAGACCCATTGCAGTCGAAGTAAACTATGAGGTGACTTCCTGGCGGAGGTAGACCTCGGGTAATCGTCGATCCTAGCTGTGCCTGTGAAAGAGCGATGAGTACCGAGACGTAGGCAGAGAGAGCGGGGCTGAAGTAGAATCAAAAGAACCGCACTGACCTTGATCGTTGTCCCACAGAGTGATCGCGAATATCGCCGCCATTTCCGCGGCGGCCCCCATGGCGACAGGGCTTCAGCTAAAAGTGCGTGAAGCTGGATTGGAGCTTCACGGAAACGCGGTTCGGGACTCGCTGGTATCATCGGAGGGCGGATTCATGTTGACGGGGTTACTACCCGGGTCTATGGCGCTTGCTTCTGTATGATAGTATTAACTAAGGCATCCCTAAACAATGCCTATCTTGGCACTCCGGGACCGTGTGTCCTCAAAGCTGTCCCCTACATGTATATTCGAACTCCCATCCGCGTGTAGCTTCCCAATCGTGTTTATAGTTTTTCCTGTATTCGCGTCCCCGCTATTCCGAGTGCTGTACTCGTTTCCAACCCGCACTCTCGAAGATCCAGACACGTCTGCTTCATCGATCGTGTTGCCGCCAAGTACTTGCAGCCTCCGAACGGCCGCCTCGCGGAGCAGCGGATCATCCTGCGCCGTCTGTGCCAGGACTTCCAGTCTTGGAGCGTCGCTCATCTCCTCGATCTCCACCTCGACCATCTGTGTAAAGGTGTCCTGTGGGAAGATGTTCTCTAGACCATCGAGAAGTTCGTGGATGTCGTCGATCAACCGGTCGAGGTGCTTCTGCCAGTAGAGAGCCCACGATATCTTTCTTCAACAGGCTCGTCCGGTTCTGGCGCCTGCGTGCGAGCTCATGCATCGTATTCCGCAGCGCGACGACTGTCTGGCTAGTATTCGTGCTTGAGTCGAACGGAGCTAGGTCGCCCGCCCGCGCTGTCAATTTGAAGCTGGACGACTCGGCATATACCCTCGCGACAAGACTGAGGATCTGCTCTAGAGTGTGCTTTGCGGTGCGGGCTTGACCATCGCTGGGATCGATCTCGGCAAATCTGGCATTGTCGTTGATATCGACGGCAGCGCCCCATCGAGACAGTCAAAGTCGAGCAATGTCAAGCCGTAGCTGGCAGGTTTGGTAGTCGGACCCAAAGTTTCGGCCTAGCTAGACGTATCCGAAACCGTCGACCACATTGTTGAAGATTGCAGCGACGCTTAAGCTGCCGGCAATAACACCGAAGATCTCTGTCAGCTCGTTCTGTATTGTAAGGACGTCTTACGAGTGAAATAGCTTGAGGTGGGAGACTCTGGACGGTTGACCGCGGTCCCCAATCAGCCGTATGTTCGTTATTGGAGGCAGCAACATCCTATCTGCAGGCCGTCGAAGCGGGGTCCCGCCCCGCCGACTCGGTGCAGGCTCTCGGCCACATATTAGGCACCAACGATCGTTGCCGTCATTCTCAGCAGTCAGAGTTCTGCTCCGCCTCCATCCGTTAAGTGTGTCTTCCGCAGACATGGCGATCCGAGCACCTACGACCGGTAGTACGACCATCGTGCCGAACGTATCGACCATCCGTATCAAAAAGGGCGAGTCGCCAAGTCTGTCATATTCCCTTTCAACCTCTGACCTCGCATAGAGAGGGGAACCATCATACACGAGTACGACAGCCAGGACACGATACTTCAACTGAAACAGGCGATCGAGACTGAGCAAGGCCATCCCGTTGGCAATCTAGAACTCTCGCACTCTGGGGGAGTCCCCGGAGACCCGGCCGAACAAGTTGGGAACGCAAGATTCGTGCGGGGGTTCACCGGCAGGCAAGGCGTGCTGCGACTCCAAGTCGACACGTCTCGATCCACCCTGGTAAGATAAACCCGGCGCAAAGACAGTGCCTCAGAGAATAGCCGCTAAGGAAGGCTAGCCCGTTCTCTAACAGGGTAGTAATACCATCGGCGATGTGCAGTCGACTAAGTCGACCGTCCATGCTGGGAATACATTCTTCGAGGGGGCTCTCCGGGTTATCGCAGAGATAACAAAGCACATCCCAATAGCCAAGAACGGAATTCGCAGTGTCAAGGCCGACTCGAAGGCTGTAGTGGGAGCTGGCGACACATTCGGTAGTGTACCGGCTAGTGGCAATGATCGGGCCTCAGATTAGCGGCCCCACACACGGGGTGGACCTCAACCCGGGCGCGCGTCGGCCATATTTCGACGTCATCCTTCGAGGGTTGAAGGTGAACCTTCCGAGGCAGCAGACGCGCTAATTCTCGATGGGGTTAACACTATAACTTTCCAGGAATCTCGCGATGCTAGTGGATACTGGCTCGTTATCTCCCCGTATATGATAACTATTGCAACCTCATCAAAGCGGCCAAAACGGAAACTCGTAGGCTAGCTTCGGATACGACGATCCGACATGTCTATGGAGAATGCAAGAAAACCGACGTGCATATCATGTTCGCCTACTAGGCCCTTTTGTTGCTGCGCTTCAGCACGGTCAGCACTGACAGGGGGACTCCGCCTCGTTTCAAACAGGAACCCAATATCGAGGAGGTCACCCCCACGGACCGCTACGGACCGTTACGGCTACCGTTCCGACGACTGGTTCTGCGCTTTCTGGATGATCCACGCCTTCCAAGTCCGCCGGCTCGAGAACAAGCATGTCCTAGACTGCCCCGAGCCGCCTCGCGGCGGGTCCCTCTAAATACCTTTCGCTAGGCCACAGGATCGGCAGGGTATCCTGGACGAGGAACACGCCGGTGTCATCGAGGAGAATGTCAATCGGTCCAAGACGGTCGGGAATATCACGGCGCCCGAAAAGCAAAACAGGGCCGAGGGCGTCGTCCCCGAGGGCGCCGAGGATGACGAGGTACCCGGTTCATCCACAGGATGAACGAACCTATTGAGCCCCAAGACACTGGTGGATACAACCAATGAGAAGACGTACAACTAACCTTGGACCCCACCTAATACATAGACCTAGCAATGCAAAGGATTTCCACCAAAACCCGCGATAAACAAAAACTAATAATAAAATAACAAAAAAAAGATAAAATAAAACGGCTTTGAATTTATAAAGAGCTTTGCCTTATTTATACATATAAGGTACTTATATTATATAATAAAGGTTAAGATAATTTATAAGCTTATATATATTAATATTTATTTAAAAAATAATAAATATAGAATTTAATAAAAAGTTTTATTTATAGTACGAATTATTAATATAAATAATGTTGTAAAATAAAGTTTAATTTATATTACGTATAATCAAAAAGAAATATTAAGTAATTACCTTATTTTATGATATCTTATTACATTTAAAATCTTAAAGTATAATTTTTTATTTTTAAAACTATTTTAATTTATTATTATTAAATTTAATAATTATAAGGAATGTATATATTTACTTGTTATATTTTTATCTTTTAATTTCCGTCTTTATATTTATATTAATACTTTAAAATTACTTTTTAATTTTTAAAATTTCTTAAAACTTACTTTTAAAAATTATAAAATATTATAAAATATTAATTAAAACTTAAATTAACATATAATTTGCTAAATTATACAAATTTATCTTTAACTTTTTATATTTATATAATTATTTCAGAAATCGTAAGTTATGTACTTAATATATAATAATTATATATTTTAATATATACTATACAAAATTCATCTTATATTAATATACGAAAACGTAATAAAATCTTTTAATAATAAAATATTTTATTTTATATATTAAGATATATAATTATGTAAAATGTTATTTAAATTTATAATAGTTTTAACATATTAAAAAAAATAAAATCTTTTTATATTATATTATAATTTAACCTTAAAGCAATTATGATTTAAAGTATTTATAAAATTAAATTTTTTATAAACTTAATATTAAGTTATTATATTTTACAATTATAATTATTATTATTTTTTGTTTTATAATTTTTATATTTTAACGAATTTTTAAATTTATATATATTATTTACTATTTATATAATATTTATAAAATATTAAAAAGTAATTTTATAGTATAAACCCTATTTTCTTAATAAATTATAATACCTTTTATATATGTATATATTTTATTTTATTATATATATTTTTGTTATTTTATTATTAGTTTTTATATATCGCGGGTTTTGGTGGAAATCCTTATGCATTGCTAGGTCTATGCATTAGGTGGGGTCCAAGGTTACCTGAAGACTACTGTACTAATTTGACCCAAGGCACCGGACCGAGTGTGAGGAAAGCCATATGCCGGCCACCTATTTGAGCCCGTAGGTACGCTATCTGTCGGCTAGTAGAGGTGCTAAAGCACCCCATATACGGAAGATTCCCTCTGATCGGAGCATATATGTTCCGGGACTAGATCACCTTAAAGTGCAGTGCGCGTTCTAGAGTACCTGCAACTAATCATTAATATAACAACAACTAATATCCCTTATATCTGATAATTAAGAGATTTATTCATTTAATATGAGTATATATTAACTGATTAAATATTTTTAAAACGAGATAAGCTATATATCAGTTATAATTATCTAAATACGTTAATAACGAAAATAGCGACCATACCGCCGACGTCCTCCGTTATTTACAAAAGACCTAAAAATAAGGATCGCTTTAAAAGCGAATTTTAATTTAAAACTTACGTATTTAATATTTGGGATTATATTAACCTTAATTAAAATTTTTTATAACTTATTTAACTTACGAAACTTGATATAACCTTTTACCCAAAAAGAAAAACTTACCATATACGCGAATTAATATCTTATCTTTATTTATATTTACATTTTCTGAAAAAATTACCGAAAAAATCGATCTGATAAAATATTTAACAAATATCTTTAAAATAATAACCGAAAGTAAATATGCTTATAATTAAGATTTTACGGCGTATATTTATAAAAATCGAAAATAGGACATTTCTCACAAAAATATTAACAATTTTACAAACTAAATCTTAAAATTAATATTTCCAACAATTAAAAAAATAGAGTTTCTTTTAAAAAAGAATTTACGGAAGTAATACGTTTATTTAGCCGAATCCGGCAAAATATACAACAGCAAGTTTTCGATTAACACCTAACGGAAATACCGTAAACAATTAAAGCAAGTTTTAAAATTAGTAAAAAAATTAAATAACTAAAGTATAAAATAATAAAAGATTATGACTTAAAAATAACGATATATTATTTTAAATCCGAAAACGAGGATTATATAAGTTAATAAATTATATATAATAGTAGTTTTTTTTATCAAAATTTGGACAATTACTTTCTAAATAATTAAAAAAGCCGAAAACAATAACGATACGATTAATGTTATAATTTAACCAGTAGAGGGCCTCGAAAAACAGTCGTATTAGGACTGAAACAGGATCCAAGTAGATCAGTTGCGTAATACGCTCCGAGCGGCTCCCATGGAGCGTAAAGGAGTGTAATGCAACTAAATAAAAGGCTCCGAACGGCTTCCATGGAACGTAAAAGAACGTAATATAATTAAACAAAAGGTTTCGAACGGCTCCTATAAAACGTATTAAATATATATAACTAGAATATACCAATTTAAGTAATATCAATTTGTAATATAACTTTATTACTTAAAACGTTTTTAATATTATAAAACGTAATTAAGTTATTTTTTGTTGCTTAAATTTTTATAATACTTTAATTAATATAAATTTGTTAATTTAAGTTTAATAATTAGTAAATTAACTTAACCGTTATACGTTATAAACTTTTATTTAATAATATGGTTAAACTTTAAGTAATAGTCTGATAATATATTTATTAGCAAATAACCTGCTTATAAAATCTCTGAAAATAATAATATGGATTCGGACGAAAAAAAGCAATCACCTTCCTTAACTAAGGAAGAAATCCTTCGACGGTTGGACCTTATAAATTAACGCATTAATCAGCTCGAACGAAATAACGCGGAACTTATCTCGACTTTTTAGGCAACTTAAAAACTTCTTAATGAACAAACGCGACAAATACCCGCCGACATAAGTTAATTTATTTAAGTAACGCCTAATAAGAAACTAAAAAAAATGTTAAAACTTTTTAAGCCTAAGCCTTTTAATAGGATATTTACCAAGTTACAGTTATTCCTAACCTAATATCGATCGTATTTCGGGTATTTTCCTGTACGATTAACCATACCGATTTCGCGTGTAAAATTCGTAACCGGACGACTTTCGGGATATACAATTACTTGGTTCGAACTTACTATAAGAAAATATGTTACAATACTCTTAAAATAACAAAACCTAAAAATGGTACAAGTATATAACGACTATAAAAAGTTCGAGCAAGCCTTTTTAAAAACTTTTAAAATAACAAACGAAAAAACGAAAGCAAAAATTAAAATTTAACAATTACGACAAAAAGGATTTACCTTTAACTATAGCAGTAAGTTAATCTAACTTTCCTCGAAGCTTAATTAGAAATAAAAAACGCTAATAACCCGGTTTTTCGATAAGTTAAAAAAATTTAAAAAAAATTATTTAAAATAGATCGGCTAAAGTATTTAACCGATTATATCGTAATAGCAATAAAAATCGACGACCGACAGTACGCCTGGCGAATTCGTAATACCAAAAAAGAAATAATAATAAGCCGCGTTATAATACAAATATTAACGTATTACAGCATTAAGGCACTTTTTATAGAACCGCTATAGGCCTTATAGAAATTGGAATAATCCAGTAACAAAATATACGAAAGATATAGTACTAGAATCATGGTAAAATAGGTTACAAGGTACCACAATACAAATTACCTAAAAGACCACAGCAAGATAAATTATAAACCCTTATACCTATAGGATAAATGCTAAATAACCTAAAAAGAAAGATCCCCGTATTAATTTAATAAGGGGAAAATCCGGCGGGACCCTTATACGCAGAATTATAATAAGCCTAACGAAAAGCTAAAAAACTTTCATAAGCTAAAATACGACAATACCTTAAAAAAATACAGAAAACTTAAAAGGAAATACTTACTAAATTCCTTTTACAAAAACAACAGAAAAAAAAAAAATCAACGATAAATTACCTAGATAATAAAGAAATACTTATAAAAACACTAGGGATAAATTAAAGTATCTATCTTGGTACCCCGGATTAACATGGACGAATATATATTTTTTATTACCAACAGCAATAATATCCAAATTGTAAAGAATACAAACGTTTTATTTACCAGCGTATTATACGGATAGCTAGAAAAAGATTCGGCTTTTCTAATAAAACAGGTAAAAATAAACAGGACGAATAATAATATCGGCACCTTTATACTATTAACCCCTAAGAAAATATCAATTAGAAAATTGCGATATGAAATTGGCCTTAAGGAAAACGATGCCCAAATGGTAACCCCTTTTATTATTATAAATAATATAACTATTAAACGAAAAAATAATTAGTTTAAAAAACAACTTTTAAGTATTATTAGCAAGCGGTTACTAAATTACAAATGTAATTAACATATATTACAAACCCCAAAAAATAATAAATACTAAAAAACGATATAAAATAATACGTTAACCTAAAAAACATTAAGCTTAAATACGTTAGCAAAAAGTTATTTAAAATACAAAACGATTATTTCAAAAACTTTAAAGCCCAAGTATAACAATAATATTATTACATATAATAATTACAAGCAATTAATTAACAATTTAAATAATAAATTAATAGGTTACAGGTGGAAATAAAATAGTAATAGTAATATATATAATAGTTATGAAAAGAAATTAATCGATTACATGGAAAAATATAAAAGCAAAACCCAAAAAATAAAAGCTACTTATAAAAAAGCCGCAAGATAGCAAGACTTAACGAAAATAAGAAAAGCTTTTAAAAAAGGCTTTAGCGGTAATAAGGGATAACGATAACCTTATCATACTAAAAATACGGATTAGAACATAATAGTATATCGCTATAGTAAACAGTAAAACTTTAGGAGGTAATTATATTACACTCGAAATAGTTAACCATTTCAAACTACAATAGAAATATAAGAAAAACTCTTATATTGCGAATACCGCCGAAGGTTAACCATTCCTTTATAATAACGAAAAAATTACACGCGAAATTAATCACTTCGATATTTTTGTCCTCGGAAAAAATATGACCCTTAACTTCGACATTATACCGTTAAGAAATTATAATATAATTTTTAAAAAAGCATAGTTACGCTAATATAACCCTTTAATCGATTAGAAAATTAACTAAATAAAGTTCGTTTTATAGCTTAACGATAAGCGCAAGAAAAAATAATAAAGATTTTAACATTCGATCGAAAATGATAACGAATACCAGCATAAGGATACGACAAAACCTTTATTACTTATAGGAATACGATATAAAAAAATAGGTATTATAGAAAAATACGATGTATTATTACTACCATTAAAGCGAAATTATAGCAATTAAATAACGATTTATAACAGTAACCCGATAAATTAAAAAAACCTAATTAATATGCCACTATAATATTATAAGTATAAGTAACTTTTTAAAAAAAAAGCTCGAAACGAAATTATTAAAACATAACGAATAAAACCATAAAATTATTCTAAAAAAAGGAACATCAACTAAATTTTATCCTATTTATACCCTTAACGAAATAAAATTACACGCACTCTGAAAATATCTAGAAAATCGATTTAAAAAAAGATAAATCCGATTATCTAAATTATTAACCGGTTACCCTATATTTTTTATACTAAAAAAAAAACAAATTACAACTAGTTATAAATTATCGATAACTTAATAATATTACTATTAAGAATTAAATGCTGTTACTTTTAATTAATAAAATAAAACATCATTTGTATAAAACATAATAATTTATTGTTTTTAACTTCTGAAATAAATATAATTTAATTCGGATTAAAAAAAGTTACGAATAGAAAATAATATTTTGAACTAAATACGGCTTTTACGAATATCTTATTACCCTTATAAAACTTACTAACGTACTCGTTACTCTTTAACGTATGGTTAATTACGTTTTTAAAAACATTTCGACATTTTTGTAATATGTTACCTTAACAATATCCTTATTTTTTTAGAAAATAAAAAATAATATGAAAAATATATTTATATAGTATTATAATTATTTTAAAACGTTAATTTACTAATTAACGTAGAAAAAAAGTTAATTCTATACTTAAAAAGTTAAATACTTAAACTATATTATTACTTCCGGACATATCAAAATAAACCTTAAGAAAATCGCTGTAGTACGAAATTGGGCTACGCCTATTATAATTGAAAAAGTACAAACCTTTCTCGAATTCGCTAATTATTACTAAAAGTTTATCAAAAACTTCAGCCGGATAGCAATACCCTTAAACAAACTTATTAAATAAAAAGAAAATTTCTAATAAATATTAATAATAAAAAAAGCCTTTTAACAAATTAAGGAAACAATTATAAACTAACTAATATTAATTATATACGATCCAAGTCGCCTAATAAAACTAACGACTAACGCGTCAAATTACGTTTTAAACGCAATAATTAAATAATGGAATAATTAAAGCTTATTACATCTTATTACTTTTTTTTCTTACAAATTGCAAAAATCTAAATTACGTTACGCTATTCCCGATAAGAAATTTATGGTTATTATTAAGACATTTCGCAAGTTTAAATATTTTTTTAAAGGTAATTAACATTAGGTTAAGGTTTATACGGATCATAAAAATCTTACCCGATTTACCACGATAAAAAAACTTATAACACGATAACTTCGTTATAGAAAAAAATTAATAAAATATAACTTTATTATCATTGACAAAAAAAGGTTAAAAAATGACAAAGCTAATACATTTAGCAAATAACTAAACCTTAAGGAAAAAATAATCAAAATTAATTATGTAATCTTTAATACCACGATAAAAAATGGCTCTATCTACAACAAATCGCTACGATATAAATAATGCTATTAAATATACATTAAAAAATTAGGAAATACAATAACAATATACCAGAAAAAACAAATAAGATATAAATCCTAATAAAATATTAAAAAGACCTAGTATGAAACATATACTAATACTAACTATACGGATACCTAAGGATCCGTAAAACCCTAAAACGCCTTTAACGCACTTACTACTTCCTTATAATAAAAAAATAATACAAAAAGTCTTGCGCTAGTACGACGTCTACGTTAAAGTAAAAATACGACGATATAAACCGTACGGAAAGTTATAACCATTACCAATCGTAAAACGACCATAGGATTCCATTACGATAAACTTTATTACCAAGTTGTTCTTATCAGAAAACCTAGTTACAAGTATATATTATAATAGTATCTTTGTAATCGTTAACCGATTTATAAAGTTCTCTTATTTTTTACTATATAATAAAAATATAAACGCCAAATAAATAACGTGTATTTTTTTTTAAAAATATCTTTAATATATATAAATTACCGTACGAAATTATCTCTGACAAAAATATAACGTTTATTTTTAAATTTTAGCATGGCCTAATAATATAAGTCGGCCTAAATCATAAATTATTTAATACGTTTTAACCTTAAACAAACGGATAAACGGAACGACAAAACCAAACGCTAAAAACGTACCTATAATATTACGTTAATTACGAACAAAATAATTAAGTTAAAAAGTTACCAGTAACTTAAGTAACCTATAATATTAGCTACTACGAAAGCATTAAAATAATCTTATTAACAACCAATTTTGGGTTCATCTTAAAAATTTATAAAAAAGTACAAAAAAATGACCACTTAATATCAAAATAATCCTCGCATCAAAACAACTTAAACAGCTACACCAAGAAATAAAAATAGAACTCGAATACGTACGTAATCAAATAAAGAAATATTACAACCAAAAACGGTCGGAAAAATTAACCTTCTTAAAAAGAGAAATAATCTACCTAATTATTAAAAACATTTAAATAAAACGTCTAAACTAAAAACTCGATTTCAAATATATCGGACTATATAAAGTTACTAAGAAAATCTCGAAAAACAACTACTAATTAAAACTACTACTTAAGGTTAAACTCCACCCAATCTTCTATATATTCTTACTTAAGTTAACAGTAAAAACGATCAAAATATATACCAAGCAGGATAATATAACAATGAAAGAAAAATAGGTATATAAAATAAAATAAAATATCAACATACGAAAGAATAACGGACTTACCCAATATCTAGTTAAATGAAAAAATTACCCAAATTCCGAAAACACTTAAAAACCCGCAAAAAATCTTACGAACGCCTAATATTTGGTAAGGAACTTTTACTAATAACGCCGCACAAGTAAAATTCCTAATCAAAGTTGGATCAAAAACCTTTAGGAAAGGACCAACCGGAACTAAGTATAAATATAAAAACTTTAAAGCGTTACCGCCTTACCTTTAATTATTCAGCCCGTTCCTAATCTTCTAATTCGTCCAAAAACTAAAAACCCCAGTTAATTATTTTAATCCCTTTTTTACGAAAAAACTCTTTTTATATCTGAAAAGGATTTAAAAGAAATAAAATCTTATCCAAAAGACGTAAAATAATTTCTAACTCCCCTCGGGTATTACGAAATTATTATCGAATCGAAAATTCTTTTAACTTTAAGCGTTCCATTTCCTTATTAATATTATTTAAAAATGACAAAGGTATACCGGAACCGTCGTAGTACCTTTTTTTCAAAATGCAATTCTCGCAACGAAATACGTTTTCGGATATAACATACTTATCCCTAATACGAAAGTAAAAAATACAAAGCATAATTTTAAAACCAAAATTAGCAATAAAACAAGCTAACACCTCTTTTTTTCCCCTCCGGTTACGCTATGTACGGAACTTGCTAATACGGCTAAATATAAAAAAAAAAAAAGGAACTTACTTTCTAAAAAGATTTTCGAGACAAAAATTGTGAAAAAAAATCGTATTATAATCCAACTAGTAAAAGACCCCCAAAAAATCGTACTAGGACTAAAACAAGATCTAAGTAAATTAGTTACGTAATGCGCTCCGAGCGGCTCTTATAAAGCGTAAGGGAGCGTAATATAACTAAATAAAAAGCTCCGAACCGTTTTTATAAAACGTAAAAAAACGTAATATAATTAAACAAAAAAATTTAAACAGTTTTTATAAAGCATATTAAATATATATAACTAAAATACGCCAATTTAAATAATATTAATTTGGAATATAACTTCGTTACCTAAAACGCCTTTAATATTATAAAACGTAATTAAGTTTTCTTTAATTTCTTAAATTCTTATAATATTTTACCAATATAAATTTATTAGCTTAGGTTTAATAGTTGGTTAATTAGCTTAGCCGTCATAATTAAGTCCTAAAAAATAACGGCTAACTTTTTGAATTATTAAGTTATAACAAATTTATAGTAATTAGTTAAGAAAGTTAAGATAACGTTTTTAACATTTTATGGGATACTTATAAACTTCCTTAATTAAAATAATTTTAATTAGAAAAAAGCTAAAAATATTAATAATTAGTTTCGTAATAAAACTTTTAAAAAAACGTTAAAACGAGGTAATTATAAAAGTTATATTTAAACTGAAATACTAGTAAGCGAAAATTTAACAAATTAAATTTATAAGGTATACGTTATAAAACGTGCTTAAACTTTTACTATAAGTTATTTTAATACTTTTATGCATTTTTTAATAAAACCTTAAAAAATTTCCGAAATAACGAAAGTTTAAAATAAATGTATCTAAAACCGTATCGTTATTATTTAATCTTTTTTAAAAAGAATTAACCGTTTGTCGAAAATTATAAAAAAATTCTAATATATAAAAGATAAATTAATTTTTAAAAAGAGTAAAATAAATATTAATTAACTGTGACGGCTAGGTTAATTAACTAACTATTAAACCTAAGTCGACAGGTTTATGTTAGCAGAGTACTGTGAGAAACTGAGTAATGAAGTAACAGGTAACTTAGTTACGTCTCGTAATACCAAGGGTGTCTTGGGTAACAAAGTTGTATTGCAAGCTGCCGCTGTCTAAACTGGTGGCCGTAGGCCGTATATATCTTGCTCTGCTCCGTTGCGCTCCGTAGGAGCCGTTCGGAGCCTTTCGTTTAAATGCATTGCTTTCCACGTGACTGACCCACTTGGGCCCTGTTTCGGTCTTAGTGCGACCGTTTCCGAGGCCCTCCACTGGCTAGGTTGTGACATTAACGTAGCGCTATAAATATCTTATATTACCTCTTAAAAATTTATCTATTGTAGATTTAAAGTTTACGATATCTATTTTTAACTTAATTAATAAGTTTTTAAATTTTAAACTAATTATATAACGTACCACATAAGTAGTTTAGATGTATAAATAGCTTGCATAATTTTTAACACATTTTAATTACCTAACTTTAATTGTCCATTTTTTAATAATAACAATATGGAACGCCTTATAAAAAAGCGAGAATAAACTGAACTATTTAAGCTAAAAAACGGAACCCGAAAATTAGTTATGTAATACTTAATTTAATATATAAAGTTGCCCGTTTTACTTTATAAAAATAATATATCGGTATATCTTTTTAAAGCAACTATATACTCAAAACGCGAAAAATAACGCCGACCGAAAAAAAAAGCGATTATTAATCAAATTCTTAACCTAAATACGTAAACGTTTTTTATCCGGCGTTAATAGATTAAAAATATAGCGAATTTGTTATTCGCGTAACGCGTTATAAAACGTATCGACGTTAACTAAATAACTAATTTTATTAAACGGTAAAAAAAGTTAAAACGCTTTTAAATCGAAAAACCGATGATTAAAAGATATTATACGAAAATCTAAAAATATTTCATAAGTAATTTAAACCTATTTAAATTATTATCGTAAAATACGGTAGTATAAAAAAGATATTTATAATTTTAACAAATATAAATTTTTAGTAAAGTTTTTATAGTAACGAATATATTAATTATTAATACTAAAACACGTAAAAAACTTATAATTATTTAAATTATTATTATTTAAAATTATATTATATTATTATTTATTATTATAACAGGGAAAAATTATTTTAAGATTCAATTCCGCAATAATTAATTATTAATAACCTGTTAGAAAATTATATTAAATTAAAATAATCAAATACGAAACGAATTAAATTTAAAATAGGTTTAATATTTCGATTAACATATTCGAACATATGTTAAAAAAATCGAAACCTTTTTTTATTTTCGGCAGTTACTAAAATTATTATTTAATAAAATTTGAAAAGTATTACGCCAATTACGATATTATTACATTTTATATACTAACGTATTTTTCGTATAAGTTTTAATTTTTTTAGTATATTTTATCTTTTTCTTTTTAAACGCGTTTAGTCGTTATATATTGAAAATTTAATACGACGTTATTATATTTATATTATTAACAAAAAATTTCTTATCGGTTTTTACGACGCGTTTAAAATTATTATAACGTCTAACAATATCAACTCAGGATTTGCCGTAATTAGCCTTGTTTTATTCGATTTTAATACCTTTTTTTCTAAGTTTGAAACTGTTTTAATTATATTTACGCTGATTGTTTCCCCGTTAACTTCAGCCGAGTTTATTTCCTTATCCGTAAAAACTTTTAAAAATATTAAGAAAACAAAAAAAATAAAAACGTGATTTGTTAAAAAAAATTTAAAAATTATAAAGGTAAGGGCTAACAAAAAGGCTTAAATCGATTAATTTTTTAATTAAAAATTAATAAACACTTTAATATAAAATTATATTTTTTAAACAAAAAACCGCTTAATTATGCGAAACGAACTATATTTTAAGTAAATATCGAAAAATTAAAAACAAACGTTTTTAAAGAAAAAGGGGATACTTATTATATAAAAAAATAAACTGTGCTAACCGAAAAAAAGGGGGTAATAAAAAAATGCAGCTAATAACAGCTAAAAGTAATTATCGTAAAAGGGTTAAAACAAAGAAACGGAAATATAGCGTTTACGGCAAACCCGGTTATAATACGCTCATTTGTAAAAAAGCTATAAAAATATCTAGCGAAAAGAAATCCGATTAATTTTAATTAATTTAATATATTGTGATTAATTAATTGGAATTTATTATTACGAAATAGTAAAAACCATCTAAACTACTTGTGCATCTAAACTACTTGTGTGGTACGTTAAGGTAACGGGATATATGTAAATAATAGTTTTGTCCTAATTAAAAAGTACGAAAAAGTTAATATGTTTTTTCGAAACTTTAATAGAATAAAAGCGTTACGTTTATACGACGTAACTTATTATGAAAATTTCGCATATAATTTAATATTACTCCGGCAGCTCCGAAAAAAAGGGTATTAATAAAATAATAAAAGAATTAACAATTATATTCGAAATGAATATAACTAAGTTATTATTATATTAACAACTAAATTTAATTAGTATTTTATTAGAAATATTAATATAATAATATTTTATATAACCTTAGTTATTTATAAACGAAACGTTGATTCGTATATAGCGAAATTACTAAGAAGCGGTAACAGTTCTATATAATATTTAAAATTAAAATATCTAGGTTTTAAAGTAATCGCTTAATTATAATTTTATATAAAAGGAATACGACTAAAAGGTTTTATAACAGTCGATTACTAAACATATAGCAAGGCGAAAATTAAAAGGCAAATACGCTACGAACTAAAGAAAAAAGTATTCCGATTAGGATAAAAACTGGCCGTCGATTTTACAAATTTCGAAAAAAAACCTTAAGGGTATAAATACGTTATATTTATAATTAATAAGTACTTAGGTTTCATTTAAGATATTTACTTTAACAACCGAAAACAAGATATATTAATTATAACGTTTCGATTTTTTTTAAGTATTTTAAAAAATTATGATAAAGCTTTCTCATAAATAATCGAATACGATAACGAAATCTTGAAAACTTATTAATTTCGAAGTATACTTCAGTCGCTCTTTTTTAATATCAGACTTAAACCTTTAACACAATATATTTAAATTCAAAACGGGGGTGTAAAACGTTTAAAAAGTATAATTAAAAAAACGACTACGATATAAAATAGTCTTAAATTATTTTCATTTTTGATTATATATATTTTTAAAACAGCAGTATATCTATATAACCGTACCCCTAAATACGTATTTATTTAGTAAAACCTATACGAGGCATATTATACTTATCTAATGTATAAAAATAATATTATAATACTTAATTAAAAACCTTAACAAACCTACTTATAAATATATGGCTATATGGCTTACGTTATAATATTTACCACTATAAAGAAAAAACAAAAACTTCAAAAACTAAATCTTAAAACCTAAATTAATTATTTTGTTAATTACCGATTTACGAGTATTTATAAAACTTAAAACTTATTAATTAATAAAAATTATTACTATTGAAAACGTGTAATTTAATAAAAAAAAACCACCTTCTTAAATAATATCAAAAACCTAAAAAGTAACGTTTTGAACGTTATAAAAAAAGAAATTACAAAAATTATTCCGATAAGTAGAAGTTCTTAATTAGGTCAATAACTACCTAATATATACCTAAAATAAAAAATAAAAACCTAAACGGAATTCAGATACCGGCTAAACTAGAAAAATAACTCTAAGAAAGTACTAGTATAAAAAATGTACGGAATAAGAAAAAATAAAACTATTCGTAAAAAAATTAATCACTCTTATACGACCCTTATAATGGAACCACTTCTATCCCTTAAACCATTACCGCTACTTAGGTTTATCTTAATAATTGTTACAGTTATTACGTTAACGAAAGAAATTAAGATAAGCTTAAGCTCCCGTTCTTTTATCTAATACAAAATAACCGTAAAAAACGAAAACACCTTACGGGTAAGAAACTCCCCGTACGTTTCGTATCAAAAAAATGTTATCCGAAGTAATTATAAAATATAAAAAGCAGCATTTAATATTAAACGTAAAACTTACTCCGTATATATACTCGATAACCGGCCGGTAAATTGCGGAAATTTATGAAAAATAATTACTTAAAATATGCGCTAATTTAATCCGAATAGCTTTAATACATTAAGAATAAAGCTGTTATTTAAATTACTAAAACGGATATACCGGCGGGATTTATTATTACCTCCGTAAAACTATAAAAAATTAAGTACATACCCGTTAAAAGAAATATTTCATAAATTAAAAAAGCTTACTTATAAAACTATAAACAAAAGCGATTTTAGAAAGCTGTTAATTAGTTTTCTGCTAAAAGGAAATAAATCCTAAAATATATATAAGTATACGTTTATAAATTCAATAAGCATAACTAACTTCAAAAGTGCAAAATCCGGCTCGTCGTACGAAGCAATTAATAGCTTAAAAACGTTTATAACGATATATACGTAAATATTTTCGCTAAAAAATCGTTTCGAGCTTTAATTGCTATTACAGTTAAATTCGATTTAAAGCTTAAGTAATATAGCGTTATAAACGTTCTTGTAAATGTTAACCTATTTTACGAAATATAAAAAAAACCGCTTTTAAAATATTAGTAACGTAATAAAACTTTCTTAATTAGAAAAGTACTATATAAATTAAAAAGAATTACCTTTATTATAACAAAAAGATTTTACTAAATTATTTAAAAAATTAAAACTTAACCCCGTTTCTTACGAACGTTATTATTTTATCTATTAAAAGGTGCTTATTCCTTTTTGTAAATAATATTATTACAGTATATTGCGAAAAATTTTAATACTTTATCGATTAATTAATTTAATAAATACGGAAACGGTATATCCTTATAAAAGATAAGAACTTATAATAATAGTTTCTTAGATCGAAATAATTAAAAATAAACCTAATAAGAAAATTTAATTATTTTAATCCGATTTTATAAATAACGTCTTATATAAGCGAACCGCCTACATAAGCGAGCGGACCGTTTTTTAGTACTTTGCGATAATAAATTAATTCAGATTAATCGGATTTTTCGGCGCTAAACGCCTTTATATCCTCCTTATAAGTATGCGCATTATGCCCGGGCTTATTATAAACGCGATATTTTTGTTTTTTTGCTTAAACCTTTTTACGACGATTATTTTCAGCTATTATCAACTGCGATTATTTATTATTATCTTTTTTTATAATTATGAAAATTTATACATGCTTTATAATAAGTATTTTTCTTTATTAAAAATATAATTTATTTCGCGTAAGAAGCCGAATTCCTTTAAAATAAAATTTTTTCGTATAATAACATTAAGTTACTTTTTATCTAAAAATTAACTGATTTAATTATTTTTATTAGCGAATTACCCTAATAATTTTTAATGTTTTTTTTTATAAATATCACTTTCATTAAATCGTTTCGGTAATATTTTTTAAAACTTTTTATAAGTAAGAAAATAACACAATTAATAAAAATAAATAAAACAACTATTAATATAAAAATAATTAGAATTTGTAATTCGGAAAAAACGCGATTAAAATCGAATAAAATAAATCCCGCTTTTACGAATCCCGATTTAATATTATCGGTTATTATGATAACTTTAAACGCGTTGCGAAAACCGGCGATAAAATCTTCCTTAATAATGTAAATAATGTAACGTCGTATAAAACTTTCGATATATAATAAATAAGCGCGTTTTAATAGAAAAAAATAAAAGGGTATATAAAATATAATAATGTTATAGGTGGCGTAATATTTTTCAAAGTTTATTAAATAATAATTTTTATAATTATCGAAAATATAAAAACGTTTCGATTTTTCCATACGCGTTCGAATATATTAATCGAAATATTAAACTTATTTTAAACTTAATTTATTTATTATCTAATCGTTATCGCTTATAGCAACCTTTTAATCGGGTAGAAATAAGTTATTATTAAATTATCAAAAAAAAATAGTTTTTCTGGTAACGATAATAAATAAAAATAAGGCCTAACCTTAAAAGGTTACAATTTGTATTATTATAAACTATTTCTAATTTTCTTATTAAGCCTTTTAAAACTTTCTATATTTTTTAATATTAATAATAATTATGCCGGTTATTTTAAAAAGTTTATTAAAAACCTTCTTTCGTCGAAATTATAAATATCCTTTTTTATAATACTATATTTTACGATTATAATCCAGATAAGCTTAAATCATTTATAAAATACGTTTAAACTTTCGTATAAAAACTTTTAATAATTTATTCTTCTATTTAAACGTATTTCGAGATTTTATTACTATTTAAAAAATATAATTACTTAATTAATCTCGACGTATCCGGCAGCCTGTTACGCGAATAACAAATTCGTTATATTTTCAACGTATTAACGCCGGACAGAAAACGTTCGCGTATTTAGCTAAGGATTTAATCGATAATTAATTCTTTTTCGGTCAATATTAATATTCGCGAATTAAGGATAATATCGGTTCAGACGTATTAACCGTGGTATCGGGCCTTTAAGGTAATTTTAGTAATATTATATACAGAATTAAGCGTTTTATAATTTAATTTTTAGTTATATTTTTTAGCCTAAACGGCTAGGTTTATTCTGGAATTTTTTATAAGACGTTTTATAATGTTGGTGTTAAGAAATGCATGAATTAAGTTAACTATTTGAAAAGTTAAAAAATTTAGTCCGCTCGCTTATATAGGCCGTTCGCTTATATAAGACGTTAAATTAATTAACTTAATTTTTAAAGCAAATTTAAATAACCTCCCAAAAACGCGAATAACTAACGTTAAATTATTACTGAATCCTAATTTAACCTATCCAGGCTTTATTAATAAATATTTTAAAAAAATCGTTTTTATATTTTTCGTAATAACTAATACGTAATCCGATATATCTTTACGATATTCCGACTTACCCGATTTAAACTAAACCTTCATAACGTATATCATAAAGCTACTAACCGAATTATATTATACCTAATCGGAACCAAAACGTTAGCGTTATAATTCGGAAATAAAAATTCGTTAAATATTTAGAATAACGCCTTTTTCGCGAATAATACAATTAATTAAAAAAGCTTTTAAATTTATATTATAAAGTTATTGGGAAAAGTAATACAATAATGGGCGAATAAATAAAATATAGTAATTGTTTTTATAATAAAAACGCAATTATTATCATTTACGTAAGTTATAGAGAAAACCTTATTCAGTTTTCGACTAATTAAATAATTGGAAATCATTTTAAAAATAAAACTGTTAAATATATAATACGATAATTAATAAACTATACGGCTTATTAACGCTAATATTGCTTTATTAATAACGAAATTACGGTATAAAATATATATAATTACTAATCACGAAAAGGGGTAAAAGAAAACTTTATTAAAATAAATTATACGCTTACAAATGATATACTAGTTAACAGACTAATTAAAACCTTATTACGCAACCCCTTTCGGCATTTCAAAAAGTAGCTAAAACTAATAAATATTACAGAAACTCTGAATCAGCAAAAGAACACCCTGCGAATAATTTTAAAAAAGAAATTAACTAATTAAAAAAAGTTTAATCCCTAAAAAAAAGTTGGAATAAAAAGTTATAGCTCGAAAAATTATAACGATTAACGCTGCGAATAATTTAAGGCGTTAAGAGGGTATATCGGTTAGTAAGGGTGCTAAAGCACCTTATATACGGAAGATTTCCTCTAATCGGAGCATATATATTCCGAGACTAAATCACTTTAAAGTGCAGTGCGCGCTCTAGAGCACCTGCAACTAATCATTAATACAATAACAACTGATGTCCCTTATATCTGACACTATCGTCATTAAAGATTAATTTGCTACCAATCTTGTACAAGTATACTTACAAGCTGCTGGTTATCGAATAAAAGTTATTATTAATTATAAATAACTAGGCGGATATTTCCCCCTTTATAATTATTATTACTTATATTTAAAAATAACGGTTTAGCTTTTATCAACCAGGGTTATTTTTATATTTTTGTTTTTTTACTCTGAAAATTATATAAGATTTAATACAATCTGCAAATATATAAATTGAAGAATTTATAGTTTTAATAAATTCGGTTTTACGCTTTATGATAGATATAATACGACCTATTTAAATTAAAATAGGTCAAACTTTATATAAATAAGTTAGACGATATAACCAGTAAGAAGTTAGGAAACTGTTCTTAAGTAGACCGAAAAAGGGCCTAAATAGGTTAGAGTACGTAATATAACTTTAAAGGGCTTTAACGGAACGTAAAAAAACGTATGCAGTTAAGTAATATCGCTTCGGAAAGTTTGAACGAAATGTAAAAAAGCGTATGTAGTTAGGTAATATAACTTCAGAAAGTTTTAACAAAGCGTAAGGAAGTTATATAAAGATATATACGTTTATTTCTTTTATTAAATAGTAATAGTTTATAATATAATTTCGTTACCTAAAATAATTTTAATTTTACGATACGTAATTAACTTACTTTTTAATTATTTAAAACTTTATAATATTGTTATTAATATATATCCGTATAACGAACTTTAATAATTAGTTAATTAATATGTTTCTTATATATTATAAGATTTTATTTAATAATACGTTAGATTTTATATAATATTTTAATTAACACAATAATTATTAAAGTTAAAAAAGCGGAACTACATAATAAAAAAAAGGATTTAAAGTTTTTTTTACTTGTATACATTTGTACTTAGTTTTTAAATATTTAGTAATTTTATAGATTAAATTTCACGGTATTAGTTTTTCTTAAACAAACACTTTATATTAATCCGAATCTGTTTCTAAAAAATATTTAAATACTAACGTATTATATAAGTAAGTCGATTATATAAGTAAGTTAGTTACTTTTTTAACAATTTTAATTACCTATTTTAATCGCCTATTTTTTAATCCCAACATTATAGCGCGTTTTATAGAAAAAGTTAAAATAAATTTAGCCGTTTAAGT